>NW_019014317.1:9980-38858 GCF_000150535.2 Carica papaya | reverse complement strand
CTTACCGACTCTTGCCTAATGATCCAAGAGCACGGCGCTTGAGTGGTTGCCTCATCTTTTTTTCAGGAGTTCCTAGATCACAAGGTATTAACTTCGCATAAATTGGCCTCATTTTGCTATCAATCCAAAGATACAATACAACAGAGAGTGCAAGCCGCATGGACCATATGACAGCAGTGGCAACAGTAGAGTAGACCTCAGCAGGCACAGTGTCCACATTGAAGACATCAACATTTATTATTTGTTGGTGCAACTTTTTCCAAACATCATTCCAACAATCTATTGGCATTCGATCCACCACATGGCGCCGGAAAATAATTTCTTTCTCTGAATTCCTGTTTGTTCCCTCCATTTTTCGATCTTTGTAGTAAGGAAGTATCACTGCAGGAAAAGAAAGACGGACAATCACTTTGCAGAAAAGATTTTCAGGGAAACTGCCAATGACTACTGTGAGAATATGAGAGCATATAAAAGTACAGTTAATGGCCACACACAGAAAGAAGGCTTTTAAATACGTTTTTGCATGTGTGCTAATGTAAAGTTCGCTTATAGCCAACTAACTGAACCAAATCACTCCGGAAAGGAGCCTTGGAGAGCTTAACCACTAGGCCAAAGGCCTTCGAAGACTTTTCCATTCTTCATTTAAGAAATAAGACTCCAAATATGACTTACAATTCATGCTATGTTTAGAACACATCCAGAATTTTTATGAAATTCAGTTGCAAATCTAGACTAAATTTAACAAGAAGACAGTCAAAATACTTTCTAAAATGGAAAAACTTGATCTTATATGGAATTCCATGTGGACCTGGATCAATGTGTTCCAAATTCGTCGATTTTCGTCGAGGTATTGAGAAGCTTTTTTTTTTAAAAGCATTATCTATATTCCGCATAGAATTTCACATGAAATCAATTTTTTATCTTCTAATAGAATTTAGATCATCTCCTACTTAAACTAAATGTAGATTTATAAATAAATTCTGTAATATTTGTATTTGTCAAACATAGCTTTGATCACCTTCCAAATTCTAACTGTACTCAAACTACATGGTTTATGATGATCTGCTTATATAGTTATCATAGTGCGTGAAATTCGAACTGCGATGCCAGCACGCAAAAATATTCCTCAAACACAGTACTATATACCAATAATCAAGGCAGTGACAAGGAATAAAATTTTTAATAGAAAGGTAAATCAGTCAAGAATTTCCAAACCTGATACTGTCTGCCCATAATTTGAGTACTCCATATATTGGACGTTATTTGAATTAAGTAATCTAATAAAATCACTGAAGTTAATCCTGTGAGAAGTCTCAGGATCCCACTCAGTTCCCTTTAACTTCCCACGCATAGTCAATAGGGCCCGACTCCATGATGATGCCATGACGAGCTGTCTCTCTAACTGTATGTCGGCTTTTCTTTGAAGCTCTTCCAACTTATTTATTCGCTCTCTTTCCGCATCCTTCAATTTCTGAACAAATTATAAATGTAGCTGATTTAGAGGTGCAGTAAACTCCAATAAATATGTCAACTCCAATTGCGTAGCAAGACTACAAACTCTATATTCTGAAGATGAATAAGGACCATTAAAATTTCACTGTTCAAGGTCGAGTTCTTCTGAACTCTGGACTCTAAAGAACGTAGAAGACCAAAATTGAAGCACATTTCTATTTTTTTTTTCATCATAGTCCTTTCTTAAGTCGCCGAGAAAACTGAAAAGTTACAGAAACATTCCTTAAGAAAATGAATTTATCAAATTACCTACTAATTTTTAGCAGTAAACAAAAAATATTGAAAAAGCTTACTTGTATTTCGCGAGGAGAGAAGAGATATACCTCAAATAACTTCATGGACTCGGTCTCTTCTTCCGAGTTGGGAGAGGCTACAACTGAGTCCGAACTCGAAGCTTCACAAGCATTAACAGTGAGTCTTCTGGGCATGATGAAGAGAAACGGATTGTTTTTGGAGCTAAATTTAATTTTACAAACGCGTCTGCGAGGTGTTTTATGAGAGAAGGAATACGGAAAGTGAATGAGAAAGGCATTGGAGGGATATACGGGTCGTGGAACTTGGACGGTCCCGAGAGGATTTGACAAGTGTGCTTTCATTTCTCCGGCATGAGAGAAAAATGTTTTCTCTACACTTTCTAGTGTGGGAAAATGGAGAGGAAAATGTATGTTTATCTAATAAGCCTGCAGTCAATGGAAAGTGGAAGGGAGAATTTGCGTGAGCTTTCGAAGAGAAGAACAAAACGATGCGTTTTAAGTCATTGTTTACTCCCGCGATAGTGATAAAACGACATTGATGCTACGTCGTTTATGTCTGCGTTGGAGAGCTCCTTTTCTTGTCGAGTACAGAAGGAAGAAAAAAAAAAAGCTTCTGAAAAGATTAATACTAATTAACTATCTAGAAATTTGTATTTTATAAATAATATGCAGATGAAATTTACAGAAATTATACTTCTCATGTATTTCAAAATGAAAAAATTTAAGTTGTATTTGAAATAAATCTAAAAAAAATTGTGAAAGTTACTTATAAATATAAAGTTAATTTAACAAAAAAAATATAATTTAAAAAAATTAATAGCATATAAAATTTAAAGTAAATTTTTTTTTTTTTAATGAAATCAATTTTTATCATTTTAAAAAGTATTTTTAGCTTCTTGAGTCAAGTGTTCCCAAATGAATCCGTTAATTTCTAATTAAAAATAATTAAATAACTATCAACCCACAAATAATGTGATGAAATTAATGTAAATAATAAGAGGAAAATGATGTGAGTTTGTGATTCTTAATTATATTCTAATTAAAAATATATTGAAATTTGTATTCTTCTTTTCATATAAAGATGTATGAAAAATTATGTCAAAATTTATTATTCCATAGTCAATTTTTATACAAAAGGATGAAGTAGAGTAATTTTTTTGTAATTTCTCATAAATAATAAGAAGATAGTGATCATCATCTGTATCTGCAGCAGCTTATGAATTTTCTCCTACCCCTAGAACATGAAAAAGAATGTGAGAATGTGATTTACAAAACCCTTCCTCCACTCCCCCAACTTTTCAGACTGCCTGTATTCATTAATGGCTGCAACAAAAAGGAAGGGGGAGGGAGAGAGACAGAGAAAAGGGAGAAAGAGGGTGAACTGGTGTTGGAAGTGTCCACTTAGGCTCTTCACTGAGTCTCTAAGCTAATCTCACATCAGAAAATTCTGCAACTTTCATAGTCGTGCTGTGATTTCATGTATGTCCTCGAACCTTAGATTTGCATATACACTCAGGATATGGATTCTCATAAAATGATTCTTCAGTCCTAAAACGTGCTCGGCCCCTTAATTCCTGGTGCTGGACCTTTTTTCTTCTCCTTGGAGAACCCTTGCCTACATTGTTTGATTCAGGTCATTCCTCATGGAACCATGCTAATATAAATAAAGTCAATTCCTTTTGTCATTACTTTATTTAGTTGTAGGCTCTGTTTACATTATAGATTTAGAAGCAGATGAATCAAATATTGCCAACATCATTCCGCTGAATGCCTTATAGAGAGACTGTATAATAGGAGTTGATTTTTTCAAAGAAGAAACAGAAAAATGAGAATCCTTATTTATAAGTTACCTATACTTGTGCATTTGCTGCACAAGACGTGATAGCGATGACCCTTCTGTCAGCTGTCCACTATCAAGGCCGTCAAAAAGTTTGACAAGTCCTTTCCTGTCCACAAAATTAAAACATTTACATGACAGTCTAATACACAACCATAGTAATCCTCCTATGTCCATATATCTAACATATTGGTTTTATCACTAGAAATTTTTCTCCGGCAACAAGTTTTAAACAGAGGACAGTTTCATCAAGCCACTATGAGCTTTTATTACAGAGATATTTGTTTGCCGAAAGAAGTCAGGACTTCTGAGGGGCCAAGGAACTAAATTACAGATAGCTGGATTCTTTCTCTGTACTTATGATTTGCTGGTCATTTTTTCCAGTGAGGAAGAGCTTGTTGACCTCATAGATTTTCTAAGTTGTATGTATACACTATGGTTTTGTATTTGGTGGCACCCCCTAGGTGCCTCTGAATAACATGTTTCTGTCAATAAGAGATATATTTGCTTGCTCTTATTTCAAATCTAAATTACTATGGCAAAGAAACTATCTTCTAGTTGTTTGTCTGTAGAGAAGCTGCCCTCATTAGAGTTATATTGCTTCTCCCTGTAACCAAGAATTTGGATATGTAACAGAAGGCCCAAAGCTTCCAACGACTATAATCCAGAACAGAGTAAACAATAGGAGCTCAGAGCAACTGCAAATTGGATTCAACACAGGGCATAGGTCCTAACTGAAAGCAAGTATGCTCCAGGGTAAGTTTAGCTGTCATGATTTCTAAGCTTCAAAACTGCCCATAAAACAACTGACTTAATACCTGTCTGGGATGATTGTCTTTAGGTGGCCCAAAAATCTGCGGTGTCCCTCAACAGCTCTTGCCATGTTACCTGAATATGATGGAATGAACACATCACTCTCAACTGAAATAATGTAATCAAGTGCCGCCATTTGAGATGCATGATTACTGAATTGCTTCAACTCTTGTGGTTCAGCCAGCCTCTCCTGCCATAAATCCAGTAGCAAATTCAACATGGAATATCAATGGCAAAGATTTCATAGCCAGATATTTTACTAATAGAAAAAGCTACAGCTACAAGTGAGTTACAAACCTTAAAAACTAGATTTGGGAAACGGGATGTGAGCTCTAAGAGGTGAGTATTACCGCCATAAATTTCCCCAGCCGCCACATAAATTGAAGTTGAGGGAGGGTAACCAAGGGCTTGTAGAAATATACCCACCTCTTTGGGAGTAAGGGGACAAAGGCCTTCGATTCGCTGCTCTGTTGAGTTTATCTTTTTAACCTTCCAATGGTTTGTGTTCTCCCTAGAAAAAACATAAAATACCTACAAAGTGAGACATACCAAGCCCCTAGAAAAATCAACTGAACACTTGCACAATGAAATTGCAAGACCTAATTAATTAACACAACCGTCAGAAAATGTAGTATTCTCCACATAATTGCATTTGACACAATGAAATTGCAAGACCTAATGTCAACATAATGTGAAAGGTATAACACAAACTTAAATTCACTAACTTGAGATATTCATCTTTTGAGTTAATTTGATTTGAAATTTTCTAGTATGTTTCTTTCAAAAAAAAAAAAATTCCAGTATGTGAACACTAACAAGCATAAAAGTTGGCAGGCTTGTTTCCATTTCCTGTGGAGTCAGACTTTGACCCAGTGGAAACAAATTCAAAAGGGACATAAAAACATAAGAAAAGAACCATCTTCTCAAGAAGGGGTATCAAATGAAGTACCAATAAAAGAAAAACATAATATCAGATGCTTACAAGGCAAACAAGGGGGTTAGCCTCTTCTTGCCTAACCAATCTGATACGAATATAAGCATGTATCTGTTAAGGTAAACAGTATCTAGGATCTCATTCATTCATGCACAGAAATAAATTCTCACCGCATTATTCTCAGCTCTTCAGATTCTGCCTCAGTCAGACCATGAGTACAACCAGTGAAAGATAGCATGTCTTTTTCATATCTCAGATGAAGAGCAATATATCTTCCTGTTCGTGACCGCAGTCGCTCGACAAGCTTCTGTGGTGGAACCGTCATGCATTCTCAGAACCTAATTTAACAGGAAGCCCCATAGGAGACCTCTTAAATGCATCGATACTGAAAGAAACACAAGTCTGGAACCACATAGACTGGTTTAAATGTTTTGTTTTAAAATGTTTCCAGATATTCTGACCATTATGCAAAGCCCTCTAAAATTCTATCAGTATAGAAGTCTTTAGAGAACTAGTAACCTCATTACCTCACCCTTTATATGATATATCTATATCTGAACAATTTAGAAATCCAAGATTTGGTGATCTCAATTAGGTTTCACGACGGAACATGTGAGGAATAAAATGCAGCATTTGGTAACTATTAAACAATACGTACTAACCTCTATCATATCCTGTCATCCTGAAATACATTAGGCAAATAAATATGCACAGATATGCAAACGGGAAACATACATGTCCAAATATATATCAGGATATGATAAGAGCAAGTAAGGATTGCCTGTCACTTCCCCAGTACTGGAACCTATTTTACCATCTGAAGGAAAATGAATGCTACAAGCAACAGGATTTCAAACCTTTCCTAAGCTTTCAATTGAAGGAGAGAAGTGCAACGCGTAATAGAGAGCACGGCATCTCAATCTTTGTATGTCAATAGGCAAATCATTA
This sequence comes from Carica papaya, assembly GCF_000150535.2. The sequence goes on along the minus strand of NW_019014317.1, from coordinate 32,560 downwards.
TTTGCAAGCCGAGAATCAGATTTTGCAACATGGATTACCTGTAAAAAATTGACTTAATAACCATCCTTGAGCATAGACATTTTCCAATTAAGAGCATGCCAAGGCAAACTAATAAACATATCTCAAAAAACCCATTCATACTGTCTGTCTAATAATCAGCAAGTCCAATATTGAAACACTGTCAGACCAGGATATCTGTCTAGGCAGGTTTGGTATGCGAAAAATGAAGAAGACATTGAATCTTCTAGATTTCTGTTTTAAAAATAGTCTTAAATTCCATGTAATAGTTATGTAATTATCTTGCGATCCAGTTGATGTAACCCCATATGCTCCATAAGATATCAAAAACATACACTAAAAAACAGCTAATAGGGTACATTGCTCAAGGGAGAGAAGAACTGAATTGACAAGATCATCCACAGCAACCTCAGCTACAGAAAAAAACTATAAATCCATAACCTGAACCATCATGCATGGTATAGTAGAATTGACAGGCACCAACCATTTACATACCTGGTAGTCCTTCCACAGATGGGTCATTTCTTCATAGTAAGCCACACCAGACCAGGAAGTAAAATGCTTCCGGGCCCTTGGGACAGACTCCAGCTCCTTTGGGAGCTCCTTGATAACATTCACATCTCCTTGTAAGGTCGAGATAAAATGGAATTCATCAAAGATATCTGAAAATGTACTGTCGTAGGGCCCATAATAGAAGAGAAAGGATAAATGATAAAAATGAATATGAACCCAGAATATTTGATTTGATAACTAAATACTTGAGAATACCTTGAGTCTTGCCAGAATGAACGCTTATCCAGTTGAGGAATAACTAAGGTTGCATTCATGATGTGTGCAACAGCCACCATGTCTGCTATCTACAAGAAGGGCATAGTTATGAATTTGATGACGAGAAAAAGGTTTTGTCCAGTTATATACTTAATTATCTAACAAGTTATTAGCATTTGAATCCAGGTGGTGACAATAGAATAGGATATATGAGGCAGCATGTCTAGATTCTGCCATGTTAGGTACCCAAAATAGCCTACTTGTGAGTTTTTTCTTTCCTGACAGAGAAGAAAAGAAAATTTATATATAGGCTCCACAGGGGGTGCCAATCATGTACAAACAAGAAACAAAATTAGAGAATAGAATCAAACAAAAAACCAATAATATCCCCAAGTATGGAAGACAAATGATCCCCCAAGAATAGCTTTTTTTTGCTTGGCAAGCGAGTAGAGAATGTACCCTGACTATTGATAAGATGATGCGGAGGGGCAAAATACTGCTTAATTACTGCTTTTTATGCAAGATGAATGCGGAATCCTGTGACCGTATATTTCTCTGGTGCCTGATGGTGTATAGCATCTGGTCTATGGTGTACGGTCTCCTAGGGATCAATTGGGTGATTGAGAGGTTGGTGGATCTAGGCATGGACGGGCTTTAGTAAAATTAAAAAGAAAAAAACTTATTTCATCTTATACCTTTATCTATTCTTGGGTTATTTGGAAGGAGAAAAATGCTATACATTTAAGGAATTGAGGAGATTGTTAATAGGGATAAGATGGATTCATGTTTTTGGCTCCTTAATTTGGGTCATGACATCAATAGGTTGAATGATTTTGGATGTCATTGATCTACTAACTAACATGTAAATATCGTGTATAGGGATGACACCCCCTTGGTACCATTGTTCATATTAATACTATACCACTTGTTTCAAAAAAAAATGGCAACTATTATTGGACATACAAGCATTAGAAATATATGATCATTACATTTCAACAAGGTTATTATATTACATCTCGTAGAAAGTAAAGAAGTTAAATAAAAATACTTAATAACATAACAAAACATTTATACAAACTTCTAACCTGATGGCACAGAATAGAGATATAAATAGTCTTGAGAAATCTAATACACCGAAATAATTTGCTTATGGACAATATCATTGTGGTATATCATTTTAATTAGAAACCATGTTGCAACCATCATGAGCTCTCCCTCCTCTCCTCCTCCCATCATCTACTTGATACTTGAACGTTCATGGTTTCTGACATGTACAACCATTCATCAAGGGATGGAAATGAAGGTGCAAGCCATAGGAAACAGTTTGCATTCGTCTTTCCGTTGTTACTTCAAACCCAACCAATTAGAATGTGGCTTTCAGCAACAGTTTTTTAAAGGTGCATGATCCTTCTAAGGTAGATGTATTCATAGAACAACTATTATTAACAGGTTTAACACTCTTCAAGCACTCTCGAATTCAGTCATCAATGAGAATTTCTAGAGTCTAAGTTTACAGAAACTAGGATAAGTTGAATTAATATCCTCCAAATAATATTTACTTTTCAACTGATGTCAAATACTGGCTTGAAGTTTGCCAAGGTTTTTAGTCTAGACGAGTTTCCCCAAGAAGCTTTTCTTGTATCAAGGGGACACCTTGGCTGTGATGAAGTGCTTCTAAAGAGACACTATCTAATATGTAGCAGCCTTTTGAATGAGGAGGTTCATATAAATGAGTCTCAACGAGGCAGCTTCTTAAGTATATTGTCATATTTGAGCACGAGAAATCATGAGATAACATGCATATAATTTTTTTTTTCTGATAGAAAGATAAACAGGCATTTTTCTTCAGGATGCATAGTTTTCTAGGGATTTCAAATTTCCCAGTTAACTTGGCTCATTTGCTTTATACTTCTATTGATATAGAGAATTATTGATATTAGGAGTATATTAGGTCCTTATTTCCTTCTAGGATATGATTTCCTTTTTGGTTTAGTTTACTTTCCTAGTGCCGATTTAAGATTCTATATTATATAAAAGGAGAGGCTTATCATTGTATTGTTCACTTTTGTTCAGAACTAATAAACTACAGAAGATTATTTCTCTCTTTATTTTTCTGATAGTTATACTGGAAGAACCAAGGCCATGATTATTTATCTTCCTCCACCGAACATCTCTCCTTCACTTCTTCTGCTGCATCAGGTCATGATGTATTGACTAATACTATCAGCAATCGACACCAGTCTTGCAAAGCAAGTGCCTTCTTGTCACCAATGTCTCAGCCAATACTAGTACTGAATGCCTTGAGGATGCCTTCAGATTGGCTATTAGAAGGAAAAAGGAATGATGTTCTTGTATGGTCAACCTCAAAAGTAAATGTCTTTTCCACCATGAAGATGCAATGGGACTCATTATGAGACCGACAAAAAAAGAAAAAAGATGTTAAGAATACAGAATAGAGCATCTTCAAAGTAAATATATTTTGTTCTATCAAACTAAATTATCTTACCCACTTAAATAGTTCTATGCTTGCTATAACTATAGGTGAAGCATATAATCTGGGAATAATTATGAACATGAATAACCTATAAAAACTCAGTGCAGGAAACGGAGAAACCAGTTAACTTACACCAGTACGCATCTGATTTAGTCCTCCATTGCTTTTTACAGTGATATACCGGTGTGATTCTTGGGCCTCTGTAAAGGAAAAATAAAACTTAGAGATGTTGAAAAACTATGGGCAACATTTCTCGGGGAGAAATGGAGGGGTTACTTTTGAAGCCTGAGAAAAAATTCTATAAATATTCAACAAGAGTACATGCAGATAGTGGACTGGGACAGTGCATTAATTTTCCACTAAATAGTTCATTCTACAACATGAAAGGTATGTAATTAATGTAAATGCATGGACTGGAATGAGTTATGATGAAATATACTGACAAACTACAGAACAGATAAAACATAAACGCATGAATCAAGTACTTTTACCTTTGTATTTAGCAGTGGGTCTGACACATGGTTGAAGGCCATTGTTGAAAGTTGCACCCCAAAGTTGATCATCTGGTACCTGAGCACTCGAAAGGATAGAAACCTTGATATCATTTTTCTCTGAGATTGAATGAATTCTAGCCCTATACATTTACTAACCATTTACATTTATCAAGGAAGTGAGATTATACTCGAATAAAGACCATTCAAAGTTGAAACAGGAATGGATAATTTTTTATTAAGTGTTAGAGAGTAAATTAAGTGAAAGATTGGACTCAAATAGCCCTGTATTTGAGAAGAAATCTACTCTTAGAGCAAAATGTCAAATGAACTAGTCACAAGGAACTTGCTCAGCAACAAAGGTCAAAATATAAACAAGCCAATGAAAGGGGATCAATGTACAAGAATAGAAAATGCCAATGTTTTGAGTTTTTGCGTGTTAGTATTGGACAAAGGACTAGCATATTATGCTCCTAAATCTCTCTAAAATTATGATTTACATAAGTTGATAGTAAATAACGTCCCTCAGTAGATTCTTTCTTCAGGTGAAGGGAGGCAAGAAAAGGCCAAGTGAAACCATAGAAATTTAAAAATACCAACAGTCAAAAAGCACAAGCATACCATAACAACCACGTATGCAGATGATAAGTAACCTGAATATTGGCATATAAAAATTTATAGGAACTCTTCTGAAGAATTACCAACAAGCTACATTTCTAAATTTTATAACAGGTCAAGCCAAATTGAAATCCACCATAACCCTGTTGAAGCATTTCTAACATCAACCAAATGAAAAAATGCACTCATTAGACATGCTGTATTCAGTTCCAAGGATACTGTACGCAACTGACTTCAATTCAGCATTGTTTTCATGCCGACCATTGTGACTAAATCTCTTTCCAATTAAATTTCTTCACAAAAAATATTCTTCTTTAACTTTATGAACTTCAAAAGAACCCCTCGCCAATATAAAAGTTCCACTTTTTCTGTACCAATCCTAGTGTCATCTCCATATCTCAAAGAAGTCTCCCCCCAATCGAGACATACACATAAAGACAATAATCCACTCGCAAAATCCAACCAGATCAGTAAATAACAAATAAATCAAACTATCGCAAACTCTCATCTCACCATGAGATATTCAAAAATCAAAGCTTAATTCAATATCTTCAACCCAAACCAAAACCTCCCATCAAAACTTTCAAGAACATAAGCACTACCCATTTCTCTAGATAACAGAAACTTCTCATACGAAACGTAAATATACATAATGAGATGAATTAGAGTAGGTACCCGCGAAGATTGGGATTCAGATACTTCACTGATAAGCGGACTTGGCTCGTCTTCCAATATGGCTCGTGTGTTAAAGAGGAAAACAGATATGGCAAAAGCAAAGAGAAAAATTATGTAAAGAGTGATGACAAAAGGAGATGGCTTTCTTGAGAGAAATTTAACAGATGAAGAGGTTCTCGTATGAGGATAGGCTTTGGAGTTTACCATCTCCAATCAACAGATCTCCGGCATCAGTACTATACTCTCTCGCTGTGCACGATTGCTTGGAAACACAGTTCTTTTTCTTTTAAGAGAGATATTGTCTGGTTATTATAATAATAATTCAAAAAAGAGTAAAGATCTGGTGCGGATGGTACCAGAATATATTTTTTACTACATTAGAAAATTACTTTAAATATTTATTTAAATATAAAATTAAATAACAATATAAAATAGTTCTTCATATTTTAAATAATTATCTTGTAACATAAATTATATATATAATCTCTAACTTTGTAGCGCCCGGATCGGGAAGAGAAAAAAAAAAAAAAAAAAAACTACGTCGGCAGCCACGTCAGCAGGCCCGGTCAGCAGTCCCGGCCAACCGAGACCTGCCACATGGCAAAATCACGTCGTTCCAAAAAGGGCCACGTTGGCGATCCGCGTGGGCGCGATCGGACGCCCCAGATCAAGCGTGCGATCGGACGACCCAGATTTAATCAAAAACGGACGGCCTAGATTAAAACAAAATGGACGGCTGAGATCAAAAGGCAAGGGGTTATAAATAGAACCCCCACACCAGACCACAAACCCTAGCCGTCTGCCGCTCGCCGGAGAAGACGAACCAGAAGCCGGACGCCGCCACCCGCCGCCGCACCGGAGGAACTTCCTACCGCCGATCGAGGTAAATTTCGTACCTCCGACTCGTTTTTCCACGCTGATTCCTCCTGTGGCCAAATCGGAGCCAAAATCCCGGCCAAACGGCCGGAATGCACGGCCGAAGCCCAGCGGCGCCGCCGCGCCCTTCTCGGTTTTTGCCTCCGATGAGGCCCTTCCCGGCCTCCGTTTGATGCAATTTTTATATCACCGTGATCACCACTCTTTTCTCTACAGGTTGACCGGAGCCGAATCACCAAAACACGAACCTCGCCGGAGAGCCGCTGCACCCGAGAGCGCCGCCGCCGGTAAGCTCCGTTTTTCCGTGATTTTTTGGCCCCCCGAGGGCCCTAGGGTTGTTTTCTCGCAGGGACCGATGCGAGTGTGGCCGAATTCGGCCGGAAACGGCCGAAAACAGCCAACCCGAGGCGAATCGCCGCCGCCAGCGGCGGAGCCGCCGTGCCGGAGTTGCGATTTGGGCCGAAAGGGGCCCTGGGCCTAATTTGGGATTTTTTTGGGAACACGTGCAGGTACCAGTAGTGCATTTCAGTTCCCCGAGGAAAATTCAGGGAAAATTAGGGACAGCCTGCAAGCGCACTGTGAAGCCGTGTTCGGACCCCGAAACGAGTAAGGACCCCTCACCTTATTTCCTATCACGGTTTTAAAGTTCAGTAAATGATAAAACGGTATTTCATGAATCAACGAATGTGTGAAATTGCTTAAGGTCGCTAATAGAGCCCAAGTCTAGTGTATTTGTCGGTTAACTGTTATTTGGCCTGTTTTACAGTTTTAAATGCAGCATGAGGTTCGATATTTTCATTTTATAGTTTCGTGTGTATATTTTACTGTTTTATTGATTATGGATTAAATGACCGGGATATTGATGTTGTATGTTGTCTGTTAAGCATAAATATTGTTTGCTTGCTTGTATGTGGATTAATGATGGTGACTGAGGAAAAAGAGAATGAAAAATTATGTAAATGGGTAATGGTATAATGTGATCAGCCTGACTAGATATCCTGAGAGATGGTGGACGGACCGGGTCCGTAGGGAACCCTACCGGGATTGTGGACTCCCATACCGGACGGGGTATGGAGATCTTATGTGTTTTGGCGCCCATACCGGACGGGGTATGGAGACGGCCCGTTTCACCCTCATACCGGACGGGGTAATGAGGTCTATGTTTTGGCGCCCATAACGGACGGGGTATGGGGATGACCCGTTTCACCCTCATACTGGACGGGGTAATAAGGTCTATGGTTTAGCGCCCATACCGGACGGGGTATGGGGACGGCCCTGGAATGGATTTCAAGTGTTAAAGATTAACGGGTAGCGGGACCCCTATGGATCCCCATGGATACTAGTGGGCTGGTGAATCAAGAAAATATGTTGTGTAACGATTGAATTACGAAAAATTTGATAGGTATTATGTTATACAGTTCATATATATGTTTTCATGATGATGATGATGTTATTGCTTTCGTATATTGTTTTATGAATTTCACCAAGGTAAGTGAATGGTAAAGGTTTTATTATTAATAAAAGGATTTGTTGTAAATTATGCTCCATTGGTCTTTTTGTGTTTTCTACCCACCTTTACCTCCGTGACGGTGAGATATCGTGATGTCTTTACTGGGCTAGTGTAGCTCATTCCTTATTTAATCATTTCAGATCAAGAGGACATCGTTCCCGAGCCGGTTCCGCAGGAGGACGACGAAGGGGACGCCTAAAGACTCCCTAGTCACATTCGTAGTTTTTTACTTTCAAGTTTCTCATTTAGGTAGTTTAATCTTTTATATTTTGTGAGCACGTTTTTGGTTTTAGTGTAAGGGATGTTATTCAAATTTTGACTTCGCTTCCGCATTTGATATTTATAATATAATTTCCATTTTAAATTTTCGAGGTTGCTACAGTTGGTATCAGAGTCGCATTTCCTCAGACCCATCCCTTACACAATAGTGCCTTAGAGTAATACTCACCGATATATCGTTACTCAATCATTCCTTGTGAAAACGAGTACACGAAAATGAGGAGAGGAAGGCCCCCACTAAACCAAGCGGCCCAAGATAATTCGCTTCGGGAGGATTTAGACAGACTATTTGAGATGGTGGAGGCTCTCGTAGCTGCCCAGCAAAGGCAAGAGGAGAGAAGGGAGTTACCCGGACCTCCTCCGCTAGCGCAGGTTGAGCCCCTGCTACAGCAGGCTGATCCCGAGCCACCCCGGCAGGAGCCTGTTCCTCCACAGTACCACCCGACGCCACAGCCGCGGTACGACCCTGTACCACAGCCACGGTACCAGCAGGCGCCGCCACAGCACATTCCAGTACCCCCACCACATCAGCAGGTGCCACCACAGGGTCCCCCAATTAACCCTCAGCCGGCCCAAGTCCCTCTACCTCGGGACCCCGCTCCTTCCTTGATCGACCCCGGCTTCATAGAGAGGTACAGAAGACTGAACCCTTCTACTTTTGCAGGGGGATCATCTTTTGAAGAGGCCCAATACTGGCTGGCAGAGACTGAAAGAGCTTTCGAGACCTTGGGAGTAGTTCCTGAGCAGAGGGCTGCCATTGCCTCCTACATGCTGGTAGGGGAGACATTGCTAGGAGAGGTTGTCTACAGGGCATGTGCCGTGGAGATAGCAGATAGGAAATTGAGGGTAGACCTGATAGGGTTAGACACAGGGGATTTTGATGTAATCCTAGGAATGGATTGGCTAGCGGCGTATCACGCCACCATAGAATGCTTTAACAAAAAGATTGTATTTAATCCTCCCAACGAGGAGCCATTTACAAGTTAATAAAATTATTCGGTACTGATTTCCCCTAATGGCAAATTCTTTTCTTCTTAATTCCCAATGCCTTAATATTGTATTTTCTCTAACTAGGTAAACCCAAGAAAGAAGTTTGTATCTAAGAGATTCCAGTAGTCCGAGACTTTCCAGACGTATTTCCGGATGAACTGCCCGGTCTACCAGGGGACAGAGAGGTCGAGTTCACCATAGACTTACAGCTAGGAACCCAGCCCATCTCGGTAGCTCCTTACCGAATGAGCCGCATCGAGATGGAAGAGCTAAGGAAACAAATCACTGAGCTACAAAACAGTGGCTTCATTAGACACAGCATTTCCCCATGGGGTGCCGGGGTTACTTTTGCAAAGAAAGGGGATGGAACGTTGAGACTGTGCATTGATTATAGAAGGATAAACAAGGTAACAATTAAGAACAAGTACCCTCTTCCCCGGATTGATGACCTTTTCGATCAGTTGCAGGGTGCACAGGTCTTTTTCAAAATAGATCTACGATCAGGTTACCATCAGGTAAAAGTGAGAGCCGAAGACATCCCCAAGACGGCATTCCGAACCAGGTACGGACACTATGAGTTCCTGGTTATGCCGTTTGGGCTAACCAACGCCCCGGCCATCTTTATGGATCTAATGAACAGAATCTTCAGAGAATTCTTGGATCAATTTGTCATCGTGTTCATCGATGATATCTTAGTCGACTCAAAAAGTAGGGAAGAACATGCTCATCATCTTGCCCAAGTCCTACAGGTACTCAGGGAAAAGAAGTTGTATGCGAAGTTGAGCAAGTGTGGATTTTGGCTCGAACAAACCGCCTTCCTAGGACATGTTATATCGAAGGAAGGGGTGTCGGTGAACCCCGAAAAGGTTGAAGCGGTACTTGGTTGGGAAAGGCTGACAACAGTTAAGGAAATTCGCAGTTTCCTAGGGATGGCAGGTTATTACCGCCGGTTTGTCGAAGGGTTCTCTAGTCTAGCAGCTCCTCTGACCCGACTCACAAAGAAGAATGCAGGGTTTGAATGGAATGAGAACTGCGAGAGGAGTTTTTCAGAGTTGAATAAGCGACTGACTACTGCACCAGTGCTGGCTCTACCGAGTGGATCAGGAGGGTACACAGTTTATAGTGATGCCTCCTATCTGGGCCTGGGTTGTGTCCTAATGCAGCATGGAAAGGTTATAGCATATGGGTCTAGACAGCTAAAGAATCATGAGAAGAACTATCCTACCCATGACTTGGAGCTTGCCGCAATCATACACGCCTTGAAAACCTGGCGCCATTATTTGTATGGAGAGACCTTTCAGATCTACACCGATCATAAAGGTTTGAAGCATATCTTCACTCAGAAGGATCTCAATATGCGTCAGAGAAGGTGGATGGAACTCCTCAAGGACTATGATTGTGACATCCTATACCATCCAGGTAAGGGCAACGTGGTGGCCGATGCCCTCAGCAGGAAAAGTGCAGGCACCCTAGCCCATCTGATGGTTTCAGAATGCAGGTCCATTGGGGCTACACAGCAGGTTCGCCTGCGAGACCTGAAGAGAGTCACATGTTTGGGCCACCTAGCAGTCCAACCCGAGTTGATCCAAAGAATAAAGGAAGCCCAGTCAGTCGACCCCGCCCTAGTAACCCGCAAGAAGAATGCAGAACAGGGAGTGAGCTCAGAATTTCAGATCTCTGCCGACGGATTGATTCGTTTCAAGGACAGAGTGTGTGTCCCAGACGACAGTGAGTTAAGAAGAGACATCATGACAGAGTCCCATAGTTCAAGGTTCGCCATGCATCCAGGAAGTACGAAAATGTACCAAACTATGCGACCTCGGTTATGGTGGAATGGGATGAAGAGAGATATAGCCGACTTTGTATCTAAGTGCTTGGTATGTCAGCAGGTCAAAGCAGAACATCAACGCCCGGGCGGGTTACTTCAGCCTTTACCGATTCCAGAGTGGAAGTGGGAACATATCACCATGGACTTCGTATCGGGACTACCCAAGGCACGATCGGGACATGATGCTATATGGGTAATTGTTGACCGACTCACTAAGTCTTCCCACTTCCTGGCCATCAGAATGACTGATCCCTTGGACAAGTTGGCAAGAATGTATATCCGGGAGGTAGTCAGACTGCATGGAGTTCCAGTAACAGTGGTATTCGACAGGGATCCCAGATTCACTTCTCGATTTTGGAATAGTTTCCAGCAAGCTATGGGAACAAAACTGTCTCTTAGTACTGCTTTCCACCCCCAAACCGATGGACAATCAGAGAGGACAATTCGTACGCTGGAGGATATGCTCCGAGCTTGTATCCTTGACTCCGGGGGCCATTGGGACGACCACCTACCCCTGATAGAGTTTGCTTACAACAACAGTTACCAAGCAAGCATCGGCATGGCCCCATACGAGGCGCTATACGGGCGTCCGTGCAGGTCGCCGATCTGTTGGGAGGAAGTGGGCGATAGAAGAATGTTTGGCCCGGATTTGGTAGAAGAAACCACGTCCAAGATAGTTAAGATCAAGAAGAACATCCAGACAGCTCAGAGTAGGCAGAAGAGTTATGCCGATACCCGGAGAAGAGACCTGGCCTTTGAGAAAGGCGACCGGGTGTTTCTTAAAGTCACCCCCTTCAAGGGAATTAGCAAGTTCGGCAGGAGGGGAAAATTAAACCCCAGATATATTGGACCCTTTGAAATCTTAGACAAGATTGGTACCACTGCCTACAGACTTGCACTGCCTCCTGAGCTCTCCCGGGTTCATAATGTGTTTCATGTATCTATGCTACGTAAGTACAATCCGGACCCTTCTCATGTCTTGGCTCATGAACCCGCTTCCACTCCGAGAGGACTTGTCTTATGAAGAAGTACCGGGTCAGTATCACGGACCGAGAAAGCAGAATACTCCGCAACCGGAAAATATCATTTGTAAAAGTCATGTGGCAGAACCACACACCCAGGGAGGCGACTTGGGAACTGGAATCAGAATTTAGGGCCCAATATCCCCATTTGTTTGATCAAGAGTAATGAGGCAAATTTGGGGACCAAATTTCTTTATGGGGGGGAGAGTTGTAGCGCCCGAACCGAGGAGGGGAAAAAAAAAAAAAAAAAACCACGTCGGTAGCCACGTCAGCAGGCCCGGTCAGCAGTCCCGGCCAACCGGGGCCTGCCACGTGGCAAAATCACGTCGTTCCAAAAAGGGCCACGTTGGCGATCCGCGTGGGCGCGATCGGACGGCCCAGATCAAACGTGCGATCGGACGGCCCAGATTAAAACAAAATTGACGGCTGAGATCAAAAGGCAAGGGGTTATAAATAGAACCCCCACACCAGACCACAAACCCTAGCCGCCTGCCGCTCGCCGGAGAGACGAACCAGAAGCCGGCCGCCGCCGCATTGGGGAAATTTCTGACCGCCGATCGAGGTAAATTTCGTACCCCCGACTCGTTTTTCCACGCTGATTCCTCCTGTGGCCAAATCGGAGCCAAAATCCCGGCTAAACGGCCGGAATACACGGCCGAAGCCCAGCGGCGCCGCCGCGCCCCTTCTCAGTTTTTGCCTCCGATGAGGCCCTTCCTGGCCTCCGTTTGATGCAATTTTTATATCACCGTGATCACCATTCTTTTCTCTACAGGTTGACCGGAGCCGAATCACCAAAACACGAACCTCGCCGGAGAGCCGCCACACCCGAGAGCGCCGCCGCCGGTAAGCTCCGTTTTTTCGTGATTTTTTGGCCCCCCGAGGGCCCTAGGATTGTTTTCTCGTAGGGACCGATGCGATTGTGGCCGAATTCGGCCAGAAACGGCCGAAAACAGCCAGACCGAGGCGAATCGCCGCCGCCAGCGGCGGTGCCGTCGCCGGAGCACGGCGGAGCCGCCGTCGCCGGAGCACGGCGGAGCCGCCGTGCCGGAGTTGCGATATTGGCCGAAAGGGGCCCTGGGCCTAATTTGGGATTTTTTTGGAACACGTGTAGGTACCAGTAGTGCGTTTCAGTTCCCCGAGAAAAATTCAGGAAAAATTAGGGACAGCCTGTAGGCGCACTGTGAAGCCGTGTTCGGACCCCGAAACGTGTAAGGACCCCTCACCTTATTTCCTATCACGGTTTTAAAGTTCAATAAATGATAAAACGGTATTTCATGAATCAACGAATGTTTGAAATTGCTTAAGGTCGCTAATGGAGCCCAAATCTAGTGTATTTGTCGGTTAACTGTTATTTGGCCTGTTTTACAGTTTTAAATGCAGCATGAGGTTCGATGTTTTCATTTTATAGTTTCGTGTGCATATTTTACTGTTTTATTGATTATGGATTAAATGCCCGGGATATTGATGTTGTATGTTGTCTGTTTAGCATAAATACTGTTTGCTTGCTTGTATGTGGATTAATGATGCTGACTGAGGAAAAAGAGAATGAAAAATTATGTAAATGGGTAATGGTATAATGTGGTCAGCCTGACTAGATATCCTGGGAGATGGTGGACGGACCGGGTCCGTAGGGAACCCTACCGGGATTGTGGTCTCCCATACCGGACGGGGTATGGAGATCTTATGTGTTTTGGCGCCCATACCGGACGGGGTATGGGGACGGCCCGTTTCACCCTCATACCGGACGGGGTAATGAGGTCTATGTTTTGGCGCCCATACCAGACGGGGTATGGGGACGGCCCGTTTCACCCTCATACCGGACGGGGTATTGAGGTCTATGGTTTGGCGCCCATACCGGACGGGGTATGGGGACGGCCCTGGAATGGATTTCAAGTGTTAAGGATTAACGGGTAGCAGGACCCCTATGGATCCCCATGGATACTAGTAGGCTGGTGAATCAAGAAAATATGTTGTGTAACGATTGAATTACGAAAAGTTTGATAGGTATTATGTTATACAGTTCATATATATGTTTTCATGATGATGATGATGTTATTGCTTTCGTATATTATTTTATGAATTTCACCGAGGTAAGTGAATGGTAAAGGTTTTATTATTAATAAAAGGATTTGTTGTAAATTATGCTCCATTGGTCTTTTTGTGTTTTCTACCCACCTTTACCTCCGTGACGGTGAGATATCGTGATGTCTTTACTGGGCTAGTGTAGCTCATTCCTTATTTAATCATTTCAGATCAAGAGGGCATCGTTCCCGAGCCGGTTCCGCAGGAGGACGACGAAGGGGACGCCTAAAGACTCCCTAGTCACATTCGTAGTTTTTTACTTTCAAGTTTCTCATTTAGGTAGTTTAATCTTTTATATTTTGTGAGCACGTTTTTGGTTTTAGTGTAAGGGATGTTATTCAAATTTTGACTTCGCTTCCGCATTTGATATTTATAATATAATTTCCATTTTAAATTTTTGGGGTTGCTACACAAGCCTAAATGAGACAACATGGTTTGTGCTTTATCATAAAACATTTTATTCATGCGTTCTGATGGAGAAAGATCAGAAGGATGAGGAGTTTAGCAATCAAGCTATAACTAAAGAATCTTATTCGAAGTCAAAAATTCCCTTCGGAAGCTTACTTGAGAAGGTGGACTGCAGGATGGTGTTGTTCTGCTTAAAACTACGCTAGGAAATGGGCCTAACTCCATTCGCTGATGAACCCTTAACCTCTGGTGGTATACTTGGTGACGTGTGTCGTCTACTTTGCTTGAGTGCATACACTAGGGCTATCAAGTGCAGTATCTCACTATTCCTTCCATACTGCAGAAATCATCAAATACATGAGTGTAAAATTCTAGCCCATTGTCAGTCCTAAGACACTTTATCTTTCTCTCTATTTGCTTCTCAATCACAGTCTTCCATCTAACAAATGTTGAAAATGTCTCTTCTTTGGATTTCAAAAAATACACTCATACCTTACTAGAGTAATCATCCATCGATGTCATAAAATACGTGACACAACTTTTGGAAAGAACTCTGTATGGACCCCATAAGTTAGAATAAACATAATTCAACTTATATATGGTCTTTTGCACTACCTTTTTATTGCACTTCATTCTGGTTTGCTTTTCAAACACACAGTGGTCATAGAAACCCATGACTCATTCTTTATACTCATTTAACAAACTCTACATGTTCAAACAGATAACCCTTTATCATTCATATGACCCAAATATAGATACCATAACTGATTCTAATTACAGTTCTTTAATGCGACATCAGCTCATCCTGAAACTATATTCTCCCAAAGAACATATAATCTAAATTTTAAACTGTCTTTCATGAATACCATTGAGTCTTTGTACATTTTAAGAATATTATTTTCTGCATGAAATCTGTATCCTTGAGAATCTAAAGTTAAAAGAAAAATCAAGTTCCTTTTTATATAAGGAACATGTCAATATTCAATAGTTCTGATAACTCCATCAAACATTCTTAATCTGATATCACAAATTCTGTTTATAGTCAATGGACTATCATTGTCCATGTACACAATACCATTCATCTATTTATATTTAGCAAATTAATACTTATGTGGATACATATGGAATGTAGTACTAGTATCAAAAATCCAAGAATTCTTTCCATAATCAGAACTTACAGATAAGACTTCTCCAGCACTACTGTTATCATTATCATCAGAATTATTGTTGTCAACTAAATTAGCAGAGTTTTCTTACTTCTTTCCCTTTGTCTCTCTCAACTTGAGATAATCTCTCTTAAAGTGACCATGCTACTTGCATTCATAATAATTTGTCTTTTTAGTTCTAGATTTTGATCTACCACTTGACTTATTCATTCTTGGTTTTTTCCCTACTCATTAAACTCTCTTCTTTTGTTCTATACTCTGAAAAGTTCTTTTTTAACTCATTTGATTTTAATGCAATACTAATATCATCCAGTAAAATACTGTCATTTTCATGTAGAAGAGCGCCAACAAATGTCTCATATGATGGTGGTAGTAAACACAATACAATTAGGGTCTGATTCTCATTATCAATCGTGATATATATATTATTCAAGTCCATAATGATAGAATTAAATACATCAAGATATTATTGAATGGGTGTACCTTCACTCATTTTTATGTTGTACAACATTTTTTTAAGATAAAGACAATTTGTCAGCGATTTTACAGAGTATAATTCTTCTAATTTCTTCTGGTAGCTGAAGGGGAAACTTCTCCAGTAATTTTTCACAGAACATTATCAATTATACTCATAAAAGTCATACATAAGCCTCTATCTTGCATATATGCCTTTTCTGTCTCTCTCATACCATCTGCAAATCTTTCTTCAATTGTCTTTCACAAACTTTGTAGTACTAGTGATGATCTCATTCTAATTTTCCATAACTAAAACTCAATTTACCATAAAATTTTTCTACCTTGTACTTCGTGAATGTCATCTCGAATTCTTAAATTGTACATAAAAAATAAAAAAATAAAAAAATAAAAAAAATAATACTATTAGAAAACAAAAAATCACTCATAGGAAGTCATCATTACATAGAAACCACTGCACGTAACCACCAGCACATCGCACTCGCCTCCACGCGTTGTCACACGTGCGGCTGCCGTTTGCCTATGTACCAAAGACACCATAAAAATCTACAACCTTTCTGATCCAGCAAACATTTGTTAAAAACATGTCAAAAAACTGTCAAAAATGCTACAAATCAGGCCTCATGCGATCCCGAGGCCATTACACCAGTTCGTCTTCTTCAGCTTTCTGGCCTTAAACTTCACAGATCTCGTTGAAAAACTCTCATGTCCTCTTCAGTCACATAAATCAAAAGGAAAAAGAACGTTAGTCACACAATTTCCTTTGGCTTTCCACAGCTAAGTCTTCACGAAGCCGCGTGCAAACGACTGAACACTAGATCTGGATCGACCACTCATTAACTAGTAAGCCTTCTTCTAGTTTCGCTAGTCTGATGCACGTCTTCTGTTGCCATCGCTAGTCATAAGGGAAAGGCAAAGGAACTTAACTACTGTGATTATTTTCCTTTGGTTTTTAAATTTTTTTTTTTGTGATTTTCTTTCATAACCTGATCTAGCTTTTTTAATCTAATATAGTTTAAACCCAAGCTGTAACAATTAGCTTTTTCTGGAGAGAAATGAGCATTAGCTCATATATAAATCTGATAAATTTTACGCAATATTATGTTAATATCTATAAATCAACAATACATCCCTTGTACGGAGTCACATTTCATGAAATTCATAACAATCTTTCGAAATTATATCACAATAATATATTCATATCTACTTTGCAATAAACATCTAAGGTAGCTAACAGATTCTTCGAAGTCTTTCTTTGATCTTGAACTCACTCCTAATTGAATTAATCTGCACTGGGGGTGTGAATTAAGGTGAGCTTCATAGACTCAGTAAAAAATGAAGTAGTGTTCAAAATAGAGATATACAAATGCACATTCATACAAGTTTAATAAAACAAATATAAATTTTATATTCATAGAAATCCAATTTACAAGACAATCATACTCATCATCATTATCGCAAAGTATAACAAAAAAAAACAGTCAAGAACCACATCTTTTTTATTACCCATTCTAACATATTTATATATAGGTATCGTACATATCATTCTTATTCATAAATATTATCATATCGTATTGTATTCATATTTAGATAATTTTGTTTTGTTCACAAATACCATCAACCACATCTGATACATATCCAGATCATTTCCATTTCCATTACATATTTTCATTTCCATCATTGGTATCACTGCGGGCCTATAGGAATCTTTTACAATTCATCATACAGGTGAATGTACAAAATATTTCTTTTACAATTCACTGGTCATCCTCATACCCCGTCCGTTAATGGGTGCCATAATTATAAACTGTCTTAATACCTCATTTGGTAATGAGTGCCACAATTATAAACCGTCTCAATACCCCGTCTGGTATAGGACTTTCCAGTCCTGTACGACTGAAGACACATCCACAGTAGGGTTCGTCCTATATACCAAATCCGTACACTATCTCTCATAATATCTGGTAAGCTTTTTTCTCTTCAAAAATTATCTCTATTTCATATCTCAACTTCAGAAACTCAAACACCAATCACAAACATATATATTCTCATATTTCTACACTTACTGACTTGTTCGCGTATCCATTGTACATATAATTTACATGTATATAGCACACTTCATATTCTATATACTTATACGCACAATAATGTATATCTTAACTAACCTTACACATATTTCGCATATAATCATGTCTACTTTTAAAAATTTATAGATTTACACCCATACTCATACAACAGCTTTAATCACTTATCGATACATATACTGTATTATATATGCTCACACATACACATTATTTATCCACATATTCTTACGTCTGTATACATAAATTTAATATATACATATGTTTGCACTAATTATCAGCACATACAACACCCATTGAAAACTTATATATACCTATACACATCCAAACACTCATACATATGCATATTAAGACACCCGTGCACTTCACTCTCTTTCACATATGCACATATGTCTATATAATAGTTTCCTTATATATATGTATTTATATATACTTACTTGCGTTTGCATAATTAAGTTATATACGTACACATCCTATCACATGATCTTCATTACATATAAGTCAACACGCACACATACAAATGTGTATGTACTTAATTTATGCATATGTCATCCTGCGCACATGCATTCATTTTACCTATATATTGTATATATTTAATATATATCACATATATCCATATAAAATCATATACTACTCATTCAAAATAATTTCCCACATAATCATATGAGTAGTATATGATCATACATATATGTATATCAAGACATATAGTTTATAAATATACACTCCCACCCATTATCTCCTATGTGTATCTATTGGCACACGCACATACATTCAGACACACTCAGCTATGTATTCATACAACTTCAACATTATTTTTAATTACACAAACACAATTGTAGGAAGACATTCACACACTTTCACATACATATGATAATTTGTAAGAAAACACATTCTAAAATCATCCATTAAACCTGAGTTTATCATTTTGAAATCAATAAATTATTTTATGAAAATATAAAATCTCTGAATGAAAACTAACTTAATTCTTTCCAGAATCTCCAACAAAAGAAGAAATCGGAAAGCTTTCAAACAACTTTAATTCTATACAGTCGGCTCCCTTTTCAGTTTCATATTCCCAATTTTCCTAAAAATTTCATAAACATGATTAAGGATTTAATTTAAAAGAATAACAGAATGTAAGGTGGAAGAAAATTTACTGAAATCAGTGTCAAATTCGGGCTTCCGACCTGAAAGAGTGCGTTTTCAGTCTCCCTCTATGGTTCCCTAATTTTTGGCCTCGCACGAATCTTTGAACGAATCTGGAACGTCGCGTCGTGGTCTGCCTCACGTGGATCAGGTCCACCCAACATGCACTTTGCTTTTTTTCTTCATCAACGTTCGCCACGCGCCCAGCATTACGCACCGCACGCCGCGCGCTGTGTCCCCGGCACTGTGCACCATGCGATGCACGCCGCACGCTCGATTCTGCACCCCACACGCAACTCTTCTCTTCTGGTCGTGCATGTCGCGCTCTCGGCACTGTGCATTGCGTGCACTCTTTTTTTTGGGTCACACGTGTCGTATGCCATGCTTCATTCCTCCTCATCCTTCTTCTTTTTTTCTTCTTCTTCTTCTTTGGTGGCAACGCGCGCTGCACTTAGTTCCTATTTTCTGGCCACGTGCGTCGTGCGCCATGCTTCTTTCTTTCTCATTATTCTCCTCATTTTTTTTTCTTCTCCACCACTGTCTCCCTTTTTGCTAGGGCTTTTTTTTTATCTTTATTTATTTATATTTTTTTTCCTGGCCTAGACCTGGGCTTCCTCCTCTCCCTTGGGCTATTACACAAGATTTGATACTACTTGTTGTAAAATCGATCCTTAAATTATGTACAATCACAAACAAAGCAAAAACATGAAAAAGATATGAGGAAAAGTTGATTATATTATGTACCAAATTTGTATATTATAACTAACTTATATATATCAAGTAACTAAAATGTAAGAATTAAATAGGAATAAAAAATTTTCGAAGCAAACATAATCTTATTGAAAGTAATTTCAAGGTTAAGAGTATTGTAAGCATAATTTGGTGAAAGTTTTTACTTTAAAGTTATAGTGAAGACTTTGTTCAAAAAGTGAATATAGTTAGGTGTATGTTCATTCTCAGTGAATTATTTTACAATTTGTAAATTATGCCCTTTTCTTTTGCAACCTAAGGTTTTAGACTTACTGAACGCTAAGAAATTTCTTAAATGTTTTAAATTAATATATCATTTTAGTGCCAACATCTTTTAAAGTAGTTCGATTGGTGTATGAGTAAGTTCAAAGAGGGTGGAATCTCTAGTAGACCTTCTTAAATGCAAGGTATCAAAGCTACCATTTATTTATTTGAGCTTTCATCAAGGAGCTACCCCTATATCTTTTGTTGTATTTTGGATAAAATATTAATTGTGTAAAATCCATGAATCCAATCTCAAAAAACTTTAGTCATGCTATAGGTAATAAATAAAATCAAACAACACAAGAACACAAGTTTTAACGTAAAAATTTGTCTAATGTAAAGGAAAAAAACTACTAGTTAAACTTTGAATCAAATTTACTATCAAGAAATTAATGTTTACGAACAACCAAGTTAATGACAAAATTGGATTCTATAATGAAGCCATACTTAAATTATCTTTCTAGCCAACACTTGTATAGAATCTTTTTGTTTGTAGATTAATACGAGAGAAATAATTATTCAAATAATCTTGAATAATAAATTTTCGCTAATTCTTAACAATACTCAACGATCTAATGAAAGAATAAAATAATCTAGAATAAAAATAATTCAGCATTTATTCTTTGATCCTCACGCACCCAAGAGAAATCTTCTTTTTTCCTTTTTTTTTTCAAATACCGCAACCCTCTTCTTATTTTTTCTTGTTCTGTGTTTTTTGGTTATATATCTCATCAACTCAAACATCTTTTTTTATAACTTTTTCCTTTTTCTATTAATTTTGGTATTTCTAATATAATCCAAACACACACACCAAATTTCCCAAAAAAAAGAAAACACATGTATATAGCTATATAAATTTCATTTTTGGTGTAATATTGCTTGGAACTAATTTTAGTTTTCTCCTCCAATCCATGGGAAGTATGTTTACTTTTTATCAATCACTTACAACTTAGTCCTACCTCCTTAGCACAGAATTGGTGCTTGTCTCGAGTCACCATATCTATTAACATGCTGACTAAATTTTAATCAATGTGAATCTTTTTTAATGAATTCATTTCTTCCTACATGGCACTCATTCACTAACCTTTTTCCTTATAAGTTTGAACTTCTTGGAAACTTTTCTTGCTATCCGTCTTTGACAAGAGTGACATACTCAAAGTTAGGATTAATAGATGATACTAGCTTCCTCGAAGATCTTATAACCCGAGGTCTTGCAGCCTGGTTGGAGGAGGTTACTCCCCACTAACACTATTTTCATTTGCGTATTCTATATCACCTATTACTTGCTCAATTTTAATAACATGTTCTTCACTCAACTCTTCAACTATGACATGTTCAATTAATGTTGAAGAATAAATTTTAACGTTGGTGTTTGTCTTTTGAGTTATCTCTAATTTAAATAGGGTTTTGTACTTTTAAAATACTATATCTCTATATCTAATAATATTTTTTTTACTGGATCATATAACATGTACCCAAAATTTACATCTCCATAACAAGAAAAAACATGGAGTAGCTTTGTCATCAAGCTTCTGTATCTGTTCCTTAAGTACATGCACGAAGACTTTACAACCAGACAACTACAAATGAGAGTATGAGACTCTTTTCCCTGTCCAAACTTTCTCAGGGATATCATAATCCAAAGGAGCTGTGGAGATCGATTCAATAGGTAATATACAGTAATTAGAGCCTCAACCCATAATGGTTTAAGTATGTTGGCCATCTTGAGCATACATAAGACCTTTTCAATGATGGTTTGATTCCTTCTCTTAGTTATACCGTTATATTGTGAGGTATCAAGAATTGTCTTCTCGTGCTTGAAACTAATCTTTTAACAATAGGCTTAAAACTTCTAAAAGTATTTACTTCCATTATCACTACAAATACACTTCAAAAGAACATATTTCTCTCTTTCTACCATGACATAAAACATTTTGAAGTACTCTAGAACCTAAATTTTTGCTTTAAAACACACATACACACATATATGCACATTTTTTATAAAATATCATCAATAAAGTCACAAAAAATCTATTATCGCATATACTTTTAGTTTAAATGGGGATCATATACATCATAAAAAAATAAATCAAGCACATTATCTTTTCTTTTAAATGTATTACTAAAAAAATGTTGTTGTTTTTTTGGTAAACAAATATCGAAAGAGTTTAGAGCAATACATTTGATAAATAAAATGAAGGATCTCTTTGCCAAGATCTGCAATATTTTATCACCAATATAAGCCAATCTTTTATGTTAGGTGTGAAGAGAGTATCATCTTTAACATTGTTTGATTCACCATCAAATAGCCTTATTTAAGTTTTCATCAGCCAGTTATAAGTCGTACCTCTAACCACTACCATAGAATTCTTAGTCAACTTATATTTTTAATGACTAATAACATTATGGTAACCATCCAAATCTAGTGAATGAGTTGATAATAAAATAATGTATAGACCTTGTATATGTCATACATCTTTCAATGTTAATGTGAACCTCAAATCAGTCTGTACATGAGCCATACAATTGTCTGCCTTATCTATATGATTGTTATTGCTCATCTTCAATCTACTAATTTTTTATTTTTGAGTAATAATTAGGAAAAATATCACTCAAAATAATGACCAGTGTAATTAAAAG
>NW_019014316.1:18055-42670 GCF_000150535.2 Carica papaya | reverse complement strand
AGCCCAATAGATCAATCACCTCAATTTCATTTTCAGTATACAGGGTCACCCCTAGTATGAGACTTAGAAGACGAGACCATACACTAAAAATAGACTTATAGATATACATTTTTTTAATCAAAATGCAAATTAATTGACAACGTCATATTTAAATTTCTATATGCCTGAATCTTAACAACAATATTTATGCTGTGATATATGATCACTAAATTCATAAATTTAGACTTTATTTGATATATAAAAATAAGTTTAGTTAAAATCATATGTTATGCAATTTGTTTATTTAGTAAGTGTGTAAGAATTGCATGATTACATAATAATCAAAACATAAGTAAAATAATTTTTGAGAAAATAATAAACATGATAGTTTAAAATTCTCTAACTTCATTATTATTTTCTTTCGTACGAACATATATAATTCTAGTTAAAAAATAAATGTATAAAACAAAGTTGAACTGTAACAGGTAGTCGCATGTTATTTTTATATTGACCAATTGTAAAAGATGAGATGTAGCCTACAGATCACTGTTTAGTCCCTCGGTAAACAAACCAGTCAATCTCTCTATATAATCTCTTGTCGATGACAAACCAATCTCTACTCCTCCACTTCCATCTCTGCTCTCTGCCATAGAAAATGCTCCATTACCATCAATCGACACAATCTCCACGCTTTTGGGTTTTCCCCACCCGAAATCCGTTCCATAAACTCCAAAACGGGTTGACCCAGCTACTGAAAATGTCTGCACATTTGTATTTGAAACCTTAGTCATAAAATCTGACAGAACATCCGGTAATTTATGAAGACTTCTCGCCCCTAACCTGGAAACCATATCACTCACTATCTTTGCAGCAATGGCAATCCCATTCTGCCCCATGAAAACTCTCGCTATACTAAAATCCATCTCTGCACCAATGCAATTACCGAAGTAGTTTAACGGCAGTGGTGGGTCTAAGCGATTTCTGTAATCAGCTGCGAATCCAATTATAATCTCTCTGTTACTATTGTCCCCACCTTTGGCCTTAACCATGCAGGTTAACATATACGCGTAAGTGAGGACGAAGGTTGACAAATGAAGTGGCGATTGATCTTGCTCGTAGTGCTTTATAATTACCTCGTTTCGAAGTACCCTCTCTCTTATTTTCTTCAAATCTTCACGAGTCAACTCGAGTTTGACTCGAATAAACTCAGGATCAACTTCTCGAACCGGCAACAACTTGAGGTTTCTGCTGTTGCGATGATCTGAATGATCGTGATCCCTTCCTGATAAAGCAATCCATTGGTTCAAGAGCGCCACGTCGACCCTTCCTGGGTCCTTGATGGAACTGCGGGAGAAACAGGGGATTAGCTCTGGCGGCAAAGAAACATTTTCTTGATCTTGCGCTTTGCATATATGAGCCCACGATTTGACGAACGATGCTATTGTCTGGCCATCAAGAACTGCGTGGTGAGTAGTAACGCCAATGCAAAATCCTTGACTGGGAAACAAAGTTATTTGCAGCGAGATGATTGAGGAAACGTGATCGTTTACAGATAATTCAGGAACTAAGGCATGTAACTCAATAGCTTTCCGGTGCGTTTCATTGCCAGAGAGGTAACCGAAGTCCGCGGTGGACTCTGCAACTGTAAGCGAAACGGCGTCGTTAGTGGAGTAGAAGATGACGGGTTTGGGATAATCGGGATCCCACTCGATGTTGCCGGCGAGAGGGAGATAGCGGTGGAGGGCGAAAGAGAGTGAGCGTTTTAGTCTGGGGAGAATGAAGGAGTAGAAATAGGAAGGTTGAGAGAAAGTGAGATTGAGTTGGTAAAAGAAGAGGCGCTGGGTTGGAGGGAACTTAAGCCAAAAGGTGTCAAAGAAGGTGAGTGGGAGGGATATTTGACTCACTGAGTTTTGCGAGTCGGAGGGCGGTGCAACTCGGCTGACCTCCACTTTCTTCATCGGGTTAGGTGGCTCCATAACACGCAGCGTCGTCATGTGTATGCTTACTGACCTCCACTATAAGTAGTCATTAGGCTCCAAATATTTGATTAATTAAAATTCTAATTAGTATTTTTAAATATTAATTTTCTTTTTTTTTTTTTTAATGAATTCTTTTTACTCTTGTTCAAATCTCATGTTTACCTAAACTTTTGGCATTAAGTTCATGTCCTAGCGATGAGGGCACATGATTGATTCTCTTTGTCGAGTATAAAATTACCAAGTTGAAAAATAGAACATCAACTTTTTGCAATCTATGCTGGCTATTATTTTCACTTAACCTGTTGTAAAATCTTTGGAGTTATTCTCTAATATTTTATGTATAATATAATGACGTCCGTGAGTGGTTAGATTTATATTTTTAGTGTTCGATTTTGAGATTTGGAGCATAAATTCAAAAAATAAAGTCAGTTGCTACTAAAATAAAATTAGGACCAAAAAAATTAATTATATAACTTAATTTTTGCAACTCGTTAAAGGTGTATTCATTCTATTTAAATATTTAAAATTTATAAAAATAACTACAACAATTATGATAATGATTGAAATATGAAGAGTATCAATAACATCCTTCGAGCATAGTCTCTCTAGCGATAGGGACGAGAATTGTCTATACTAAATAGTGATAAAGTAATAATATTATTCAAAATATTTATAATCTGAATTCTAATAAATCAAATTTATTAATTGAGATCAGTTAATAAATTTTTTTTTTCTAAATTTATTATGAGTTAGAAATCTTCTTAAATTTTTAAATAATTAATATTTTTTATTTTTCTTAAACTTACCGTTATACTATTTACAGTTTCATAGTTAATAAAAATATATTTTAATCAGAGATGGATTTTAATTGAGTATTTTTTTTTTTTTAATTTTTTTTTTGGTGCAAATATTTCAACTTAATTATCTTTATAAAATTATTATTTTACTTAAAAATAAAAATTTTGAAGGAAAATTTAAAATTGAATAGAGCCTAAAAATGTAAATAATTCAAACTACATATGTGAACATTGTAGTCAGTTTTCTACTTATTGTTTAGATTAATTTTATTCACATCATTTTTACTCATACAATGTGTAAGTATAAATATTGAATCACCATTACACAAAATATTTCTTTAGTGAGGAGGATAAACATTAACACAGTAAAATCTAAATTTAAAACATATACAACCTTCATTTTCTAGATCTACAAGTGAAATATATATATATATATATATGTATGTATATAGTAGTCAAATAATAATTAAAAAAATAGTCGAGATAAGACAATATTAATAATATAAGAAACCAATCAAGAAAATATTATTATAATAATAATATAAGAAACCTAAGCAATGACGTAAAGGTTGATATATAAGAAATACGTTTGAGTCAAAGATGGCATTTATATAGCAGAAGACTTGGTTATAAGATAATGAAGAACCTACAAAGTTACGTCAACATTTAATATGATAGTAAACACGTGTCATTAAATAATGAGTTCTGTTCATTTGTAGCAGTTACGTACTAATCATTTTTAAAAAATAATAATAATTCCATTTACTTATTAAAAAAGATATATCGATACATACTAACACCTTATAAATTTGGTCTTCAAACTCTGGAAAAACATTTCTAGAATACCCTATAGAGGAAGAAAAGAAATTAAAGATTGTTTTTTTTTTTGCATTTTGTTGCTTATGTTCGATATAATTAGATGTTTCAATTTTGAAAATTCGAGTTAATTTTTATTTTAAAAAAAATATAAACCTCCAAAATTTCATTATTTGAAATTCTCCTAAACATAAAAATTTTACTTAAAATTCTTTTAATGACGTTTTCAAGCGCGAAAATATTTTTTTTAAAATTTTAGAAAGTAATAACAATTTTTCTACAATAATTGATCTCGACAACAACACTTTGAGGAACACATAAATAAGTACCGTTAAATTTTAATCTGCTGATTAATATAATTAGATGAAAATTCAAATACATACAAAAAGGTATTTTGATGTTTCAATATATTGCAGAGGATGTTGCAGCACAATAACATCCAGAAACATATAGAGAAATATTCAAACGCTTATTATGTCATACAGGTGGTAAAATTACGTTTAAAAATATATATGAAGATGTAATATAATATTTTAATATATTACTTAGTGTATATTATGGTGAAATCACTTCCAGAAACATATCAAGAGGTATCTTAATGTCTCAAAATGTACGGTTCTAATTTTAAGGACATTTTAAAATTTTAAAAAAACTAATTTTTGTGTTTATGTTTAATACCTTGTTTTTTTTTTCCCCCTTTATCCTTTAAATATATGTCTTTTACATTATTTACAAGAACTTAAAAGGACTTTTAACATCATTTTGAGTCACTTTTTTTTACAGGAAAGCTCTCATCTTAATTCTTGAACCATTTTTAAGTCCTTTAATGTGCTTATACTTGCTTATTCTGTAATACCCGAGTCCGAAATTTGATCCGAAATTAATTTTAAAAATAAAAATTAATATATAAAAATATATTTTTTAAATTTATAAATTTTATTTAATGTAAAAATTATAAAAAAAAATAGGTAGGTGATGAAATTAAAAAATAATTTTTAGAAAAATATGTGAAAATTTTGGTTTAAGGGGTATTTTTGAAAAAAAAAATCAGAAACTATGAGTCAAAACACAATTTAAGAAAAATATGACACATAGTACTGCCAACTCAGCAGCTCCGACGAATCAGTGCGCGCCGCGTGGTAAGGCACGCTGACTCAGTGCCACCTGGGAGACCACGCAAGCAATCCGCGTGTCCGCGATCGCACGGTCCGAAGTTGTTCCCGCACGCATGGACGGTCCCGATCCGTTCCCTCCTCATGCGCAATCGGACGGTCGTGATATAACACGATGAACGATCCAAATTTATTCCCTCTTTAAACGCGATCGTATGGTTTAGATCAAATTGCAATGAATGGTCCAGACTCATTTTATCTTTAAACGCAATCGGACGATAGAGATCAAACACGATGGATGGTTCAGATTAAAGAAAGATTGGTATAAATATCTCACTTCACACCGAACCCTAACCCGAGCCGCAACCCCCCCCCCCCCCCCCCCACCAGAGAAGAAGAACCAGTCGCCGGAGAAGGGAGTCGACCACCACCTGTCGCAACGCCAAAGCCACCTTCGACCGCTTAAGAAGGTAAAAATCTTTTCATTCGCTCGAAATTTGATTTTGAACACTCCCATGGATAAATCGGAGCAAAAGAACTGGTGGATGAGCCGAAAACTGTGGGTAAAACCCAGCGGCCCCACTGTGGGGAAAAACCAAAAATCGCCTCTGATGAGGCCCTTCCTGATTCTCGTTTCGTGTATTTTTTTCACCATTATATTTATTATTTTGTTTCTTACTGGTTGACTGAAGAAAAATGTCCAACCGCGAAGGTAAGCCAGCGGAGCCGCCTATCAAAAAATTCTGTCGTCGATAAGTTTTTGTTTTTTAACCTTTTTCGGCCAACCGAGGCCTCTTAACGTGTTTTCTCGGATAGATGAGTATAAAATCGGCCGAAATCAGCCAAAACCAGCTGAAAATGGCAAGTCCGAGGCAAATCGTCGCCACATGCGGCGGTGCCGCCCTGCCGGAATTCTAAAATTGGCCAAAAAAGATTTTAACACCGATTTTTGAGTTTTTGCAGTATTTCTAAGTCTTTAAAGCGTGTTTTAATTCCCAAAAACTGCCAGTAGGTGCAGTTGAAAGTTTAGTATTTTGAACACCGATTCGGATAAAAATCTCTCACCTTATTTCATATTATAGAATTGAAGTTTAATTATAAATAATACAGCATTTTACATAATTTTTAAAACTTTTATAATTAATTACAGGTTACTAATGGAGGCAGAATCGTTTATTTGTCACTGTTTATTTTATTTTAACTGATTGATTAATTTTACAATTTTAAATGATTTATAATACGCTGGAGTTGGTAAGATGATTCAGCTGTATTTTTTTTATGCATGTATTGTTTATTTTGTGTAATTTACAGTTAAATTATGAAACTGAAAATTAAATGTAAACGAAAAATTGCTTGATTAAGTGAATGAATGAATAATAGCCTCACTGGATATCTTTTGAGATAGTGAACGTATCAGGTGCATAGAGAACCCTATCGTGAATGTTGTCTCATACCGGACGGGGTGTCGAAAATTGGTATTTGGGCACTCATACCGGACGGGATATGGAAACAGTCCATTTCACCCTCATACCGGACGGGGTATTGAGAGATGGTATTTTTGGCACTCATACCAGACGCGATATGGGGACAGCTGATTAGTTGACAATATTAAATAAGGGTTCACGCATAGTTGAGACATTCTTATGGACCCCCGTGGATACCAGTAGGCAGATAAAAAAAAAATTGTTTTTTTGGTTAATTGAATATGAGATTATGTGTTGTTTATGTTATTACCTCTATAGGTTGGTTTTGAAAATCTCGCTACGGTAAGTATACAATAAATAATTTTATTGATAATAAATAAATTTATTTGAATTAAGAGCTCTATAGTTATTTTTATAATATTTACCAACCTTCATTTCTATATCGGTGAGTAGTGTGACATTCTTACTGAATTACTGTAGCTCATTCTTTCATTAACTATTTCAGATCTAGATCTCAATCTATAAGAGGGTTGCAAATAGGATACCCAGTTATTTATCTTCCGTTTATTTCTTTAATTTTTCGTTTATTCTTTTAGAATGGTAATTCTCATAGCCCTATTGACTATTGTAAATTATTGTGTAAGGAATGTAAAACATAACTTTTTTATTTCGTTTCTGTATTCAATTTATAATTTATTTCCTTTTAAGTTTTGAACCGTTACATATTCATTCCTTGAGAATGAATCTTTAAGCTAATCCATTAAATCTTCTTCTTAAATATTACTTTATCTAATATTTTTAAAAGATTATTTGTAATATTCAAACCGCATCAAATATATATATATATAATATCCAAGAGGTAAATATATATATGTAATTAAATAACAAAAAAAAAAAGAAACAAAGAGATGAGAGATCAATAAGGGAGAGATGCGACTGTGAGAAGAGAGAGGGTCGAGTAGGATCGATAATCGAGAGAGAAGGGTCTCGCCACGTTGTGCGACATAGGAGCCAATAAAGAAAGGAAATGAGGCACGACAACCATGTCACATGCAGCAGTGGAGAGAGGAAGCAGCCACAAGGAAGAAGAAGAAAGAAAAGAAAAAAAGAAGGAGAAGAAGAGAGAGAATAATTATGTCGGGTAGAGAAAGAGTGATGCGGAACCCCAAGACCCTTACTTGAACCTTAAAACTCTTCAATCGGTTTAGAACGAAATTTAGATCATAAGTAAAAAAGAATCAAATTTGTTCAATCATCCAAATTGTAGAAGTTAAATAGAACCCAAAAAAGATAAATGATATCTCTTGAACCCAATCCAAACAAACATTAAGAACAATTGAAATAGAAAATCAAAATTTAAATACAAGTGATAACAATTGTATTTTAAATCAATACCTTATGCATAAAATGAAAAGAAAGTCAAAACACTCTCAACTCAATTCTGAAATATTTGATTACAACTCTTGATCTCCACAAAAAAGAGTTCCTTTGGTATTTATAGCCAAAGAAATCAATGATAAGTTATAACAATAACTACAATTGTAACTTCCACAATAACTAGGTTAATTATGTGATAATTACAATTGTAACTCCAATAATAACTAGGTTAATTATAGGCATGTAATTGTTATATAACTCCAATCTTCTTAACCAAAACCAATAATTGTTTGTGGCACCATATAGTTATGGGCTCATTCTTGTAATAACACTAAGATAAGACTTAAGCCCAAATGAGTTACACATGCCTATATGAGGCTTAATTAACTCAAACTAAAATAAAACAATCCAAATACTTAAAACAACTCAAGTAATCCAGTCCATACACAAGGCTTATTCACTCATTACCAATAAGACTCAAACAAGCCCAAATTATCCCAAATCATTTAAACCCAATTAAAGTTACGAATTTGGGCTGTTCAAAAAGTTCATATTTAAATTTTTCACAATTGGTTAGCTCATCATCCACATATTTTTGAGTGAAAACTTAGAGCAACTCTTTAACCTTCTTTGCCTTTGATCTTGTTACTGGTTCCCTGAAACTTTCTAGGTTTAAAACTCTATTTGTGTTTAGATAATTTGAAATATGATACAATTTACCTTTTAATGCTCTTTGATTATCTTGAGTGTTTTTAACCTTATTTGCATCAGAGAGAGAGAGAGAGAGATAAGAAGAAGAAATGAAAAAAAAAGGGAGAGAAGAAGAATAAGAAGAAGAAGAGAAAAAGAAAAAGAAGAAGGGGAGAGGGAAAAGCCACAGAGAAGAGGAAGGAAAAAGAAAAGAAAAAAAAAAGAATAGAAAAAAAGGAAAAAATGAAGAAAAAAAAAAGAAAGAAAAAAAAAGGGAAAAAAAGAAAAAAAGAAAAAAGAAGAATCAAAGAAAAAAATGATGAAAGAAAAGAAAAAAAATTAATTAAGAAAGAAAAATGGAGGAGTGGCGACCAAAATGATGTTGGTGGGCCGCATGTGACAACGCGCGCTAATTCAATCATTAGCACCTAACATTTTCAGTGACACGCATATGATGACACGTGTGGCGCATGTGACAGGGAACGCATGTCCAAATGTAAAATTCATTCCTAATTTTGCGTGATATAGTTACCAAAATTATTCATAATTTAATATATATATTTTCTATTATAAATAAAAAAAATTATCCAAATGGTATTCGAATTTCTGATAGGACCGTAGATCGAGTTAGAAAGAATTTTTAAAGCTTTCTTGATCACACCATAGGTAAGAAATATGTGTATTCTGTATGAAGACATAAATTATATATTTATATAAATATGTATATACATATTGCATTGTGTGTTAATGTTTAAATATATGTGTAATGTAATATATGTAATTAGTATGTCTAATTTATATTTGTTTGGATTTATATAGTGTATATATGTATGTTGTTATGCATGTGTGTGTATGTAAATAAAAATATACGATAAATGATATATGATTGATAAGAACATAACTGATAAGAGCAAATACGTAAATAAATATATATATGCTATGTTGTGTATGATTGTGTATACGTATTTAAATATAAACGTGTGTGTGTGTGTGTGTGAATATAAATATATATTTTATGTGAGACATGTAGTGATGCTACATGTCTGTATTATAATTTATGTGTGTGTATTAAAATGTGTGTGCATACGTTATGCATGTAAAATGTATAACCAGTGTATGTACGTATAAAATTTAGGTACACTGCACTAGCTGTGCGATCTTGTACAGATATACGACGTACTGTAATTGCTGTGTGATCTAGTACAGTTGTGCAAGGAATCTGAATATCCTGTGCTTGTTGTCGTTTGAGAAATGTATGGTTCTTATGTGCATGATGATATCGTATATTTTGTGCGTGTCTTTGTGTTTAATTATATAGAGAAATTATGATGATATCGAGTTTGTTCTCTCCATCCTATTATTGTATTTACTATTTTCATAGCATCCTTAATTGGTTTAGTAGAAAAATTGAATATTTATTAGCTCAAAAAATTGTTTGGAATTCATACATTAACCACTACCACATTAATGAATTAAGATACACATTCTTATTAGAATTGTAATTTTTTACAAATATATTTACTTACATAATTCTATTGGAAAATTGAGTAATAGAATAGAATTTGCAACAAAGTCAATTTATCTCCCTCTTGAGTTTCTTTAGCATCTGGGTCAACAAAGAAAACGAAATATTCAAACATTTTATTTTGCTTTAAAATGTTGAAATCCATTCACCATTCAAACAATTTATTTCTTCTCTCTCTCTCTCTCTCTCTTTCCTTTTTCTGCAAAGAAGAAATTTAGAGCCTCCCCAAACGACGCCGTTTTCGTGGAGGCTATCAACAAGGAAAGAAGAAAAAAAAGATTGCCTGGACCCAACCAATTTTTCCTTCTCTTTACCGATTTGGTCCTTCGTTATTTTTAAATATTTAAATTGCTAAAATTCAATTTTTGTTTTTTTTTGTTATTTTCATCCCTCTATTTTATTATAAAATATATTTCTTAATACTTATCATTTATAGATATCATTAATATTATTAAGAAATTTATTATGTAATAACATATGACTTTTTACGTTACATACAGCATGTATATAAATATTTTAATTTATAATTATTTTTAAGATAATAAAAAATTAAATAAATAAATAAATTCAGATGACCATCAGCATGATGCCGAAGCATTCTTGTTCGTGATAAAATATCCAAATTGTAGAGAATGCAAAGAAACAACATTCTTAGTCTCAACGTTAGAAGAATTTATTTTTTTTTTTATTTTTTATGTTATAAAACAATTAAAATTAAAATATCTTTAGCAGGTGAGATGGTAGCTTAAATTTGACCTAAAAATTTATTTAAGCAGAAATAATCATGTATTAGACATATATACATATTTTTCTAAAAAATAGTCACTAAAAAGATAAAATCAGCCAGGAATTTTCTTTTTGATTGGCAAATACAGTAAGTAAATTTTGTATAATCAACAATTGAGTTCTATGAATTGAATTTAAATGCAGTAAATTTGAAATAAAGATGAAGTAAGAGTCATGGATAAAGTGTCATGCCTGATTCATCCTAATTACTACCATTAAGTGATTCAAATGTAGAATTTGTTTATTTCAAAATGTGTCCTAAAATTATAAAACAAAAATTGAAAAATAACAAACATGTTTATGCAAATCCGACTAATGTTTCCATGTAGATAGATTTCTCAGAGGAAACCTATCTGTCCATCAGAAAATGAAAACCCAGATCACCCTACAGTTCGGTGTAAAATACAGAAGCAAATTTGTCCATTTCCTCCCTCGTCCTCGTCGGCACACCAATCTCAACTCCTCCATTTCCATCTCTACTTTCCATCAATGAAAAAGCTCCGGTCCTGTCTATAGAAGCAATCTCTGCTTTCTTAGGCTTTCCCCACCCGAAATCTACACCGTACTCCCCAAATCGGATTGACCCGGCTACAGAACCCATCTGCGTTCCTGCTTCTAATCTTACCAATTTTGACACTAAATTCGGCAGTCTTTTAGGAGCTTCAGTATCTAAACCTGAAACCAAATCACTTATGACCTTGGCAACTGTAACGAACCCATCCTTTCCCATTAAATCTCCTGCCCTACCAACACCCAGCAATGCTACAACGCAATTGCCGAAATAGTTCGATGGTAGTGGAGGATCTAAGCGGGTCTTGTAATCAGCTGTGAATCCAAAGTATATGTCTCTGTTATTATCTCCCCCTCTGGCTTTAACCATGCTAGTGAAAACATACGCATATGTCGTAACGAAGGTTGACAAGTGAAGTGGCTTCTTTACATCATCGTGTTGGACCAGTACCCTTTCTTTTAGTTTCTTGATATCCTCACGAGACAATTTGAACGTGGCTCGAACAAATTCAGGATCAATTTTTTGAAACGGCAAAGATTTCAGGTTTCTCTTGCTGGGATCTGACTCTACGCTGCCAATAGCTATCCACTGGTTCAGTATCGCCGTTCGCAGCCCGGTTGGGTCCTCGATAGCATTCCGGTCAAAGGAGGGAATTAGATCTGCTGGCAGAGAAGCGTTTTCTTTATCATGCTTGCTCATATAAGCCCATGCTTTAATGAAACTTGTTATGGTGTGGCCGTCGACAACTGCATGGTGCGTCGAAAATCCAAGGCTAAATCCTTGACCGGGAAACAGCGTTATTTGCAGTGAGATGATGGGCGATATGTGATCGCCTATAACCAGCTCGGGTAACAAACCATGCAATTCGGTAGCTTCATGAACTTCATCGGCAGTGACACGAGTGAAGTCTGCGGCGGACTCAGCGACGGTGAGAGAAACGGCGTCGTTTTTAACGCACGCGATGGTTGGCTCTGGATCACTTGCGTCCCACTTGAGGTTGCCGGCAAGGGGGAAGTAGTGAACAAGAGCGGCGGAGAGGGAGCGTTTTAGTCTGGGGAGGATATCTGAATAGAAAGATGCAGTGGTTAAGTCGGGGAGTTGATAAAGAAAAACGCGTTCTGTGGGCGGGAACTTAAACCAGAGGGTGTCAAAGAAGGTGAGGGGGAGAGAGAAGTGGGAGGGAGACGGAGAGGAAGGGCTGACTCTGGCAAACTCAGTGATTTTCACCGTCTTTTGAGGCTCCATTGCATCATAAGAAGAAATCTCTTCGGTCTGCCGCCTTTAAATAACGTATATGTATATATGTACATATATAAATATATATATTTCTTTCTCACTCAAAGATGGAAGACTGAGATTTCATAAGATTTTGTACATTTAAGAAATTAAACATAAATAGGGATGAGTTAGTGATAATTTTCAAGGTTGGCGTCAACCTGCAGATAGAAATGAGTGGCTGGAATTCTATTTTCTTTCAAAAATTTTGTTATTAAACCCGTGATACTACATGGCCAACCTCTATACCATATAAAGCAAATTTTACAATTAGCCTGCGTTAATTTAGGAATGATGAAGCAAGAAATAGTTGGAATGCACAGTATGGTTATGGAGAATTCCAATGGGGGCTGGTTAATTTTGTTTGATTTTGTTTGCATATTTGTGTGTACATTTTTCCAAATTATTCTTTTGTTTATATCTACATAATCGACTAAAATGGCAAAGTATCAAATATTACAAACTTATATAGGCAAGTTTTTTATTATAAAATAAAATAAATAATATAATTTTATCATTTAATTTGATTTACTTCTTTTTTTTAATATTCTAATTTATTTTCTCTTTTAATATCATGATTTTCTTTCTTTTTAATATCATGATTTCTTTATTTTTTTTAACACATTGATTTACTTTCTTTTTAATATAAAAATTTTCTTTCTCTTTAGTACTTTGATTTATTATCATCTTCAACATCATAATTTTTCTACTTTACTCTTGTTATTAATATGCATGAGGGTACGAGATTGTGTTTTTATTAACTTCTCTTTAATGTCATGATTTTTTTTTTTTTAATACATTGATTCACTTTCTTTTTAATACAATAATTTTCTTCCTCTTTAATACTTTGATTTTTTCATCTTTAATACCATAATTTTTTTTTTCAGTTTACTCTTATTAGTAAAATGCATAAGGGTATGGATTGTGTTTTTATTAACTAATAGTTCAACATATGACAGTGTAATATTTTATGTGCAAGGTATATATCACAAATAATGAAGTTGAGACCAAATCTTTTTGCTTATAGAATCATTATTATGAAAGAGCTGAGGGAGGGGCCGAAAAGAAAAGAACATGAAGGATAATTGAATTTTTTCTTTTATTATATATATATATATATTATACTTTTTACTCATCTAAAAATTTAAAAAAATATACATTTTCAGAAACTTAGATCAATAAGTATGTATTATGGTCAGTACAAATTTAAATAATTTATAAAATAAAGATTCATACTAATTCATTTTATGTCAGAAACCGTATTTTAATTATTGATATGAGAATTTTCAATTCTCTACTCCATCAATTGAGTTATCCTAACTATTCACGAAGTATCATCCTCATTTTACTTAATAACTAGAGTTTATGTCAACTGAAAGAAAACAAAAAATTAAATTAAAAGTCTAGAAGTAGGAATTTCTTGGATCTATGAAAAGAAAGATTTTGTATGTTTCAATATGAATAATGATATAGATTGTAAATCAGATATTCCTTGCTTGCTTATCCCAATTCAATTTTCTTTTCCTCTTTCAGCTTTTGTTTTTCTGGTATATTATCCTGCATAAGTTGTCAACTAAGCTAACATACACACACACACACACACACACACATCATATTAGTTCTTCATTCTTGATGCACTAGCTAACTTCATACTTTTTAATTAATTGCCAATATTTAGAATGATATTAGAGCTACGTAGGAAAGTTGTGTGATGGAAGTTTGGTTATCATCAGAAAACTATAAAGATCAGTAGTTATAACCTTACTCTTTTAGTTTTTTATGCCTGCAGCAAATCGAGGAAATTTTCTGATGACGGAACAAGAGTTTGAAGTGTAGAAAATGGAGATAAGCTTGGAATTTATACCTGCAACAAAATAACTTTAAGTTTCTTTGAACTGTGGATAAGAATTATGCCATTTTTGCTGTATTTAATGACTTTTTCTTAATCAGGCTTACTTTATAACTAAAATTTTTTATGAATAATTTTTTAGATAAAACATACTATTAGAGTTTACATATATATCCTAGCTATATTTACAAATTTTATACTCTTAAAATTTTGAAGGTATTAGAACAATAACATTTTTAATATAATAATATGAAGATTATGTTTAGAATTTTTTGCAAGGAGTATTAGGTTTTATAAATTCTTAAAAAATAATTTTTTCTATAGTTTAACGACTAATAAACCATTACTGTATTCATTTGATAAAAATATGATTGATTTGACGAAAATACAATTCCTAATATAATTCTTTGCGAATTATACCAACAGAAATATATAGTTTAGTAACATACTACTAATAATAACAATCACGGTATATATAACTTTAGACGTATATTATGACCAATTAGCGAATGATATGTGTATGAAATGATTTGACTTGTATTTTACAAATTTGATTCATAGTATGACACAATTAGATTTCGCTAAACCGTATTAATATACTCTATTTAGTACATGAATATGTATTCAAATATCATTTTTATAGGTGATAGATAAACATTTTTTTGTCCTACAAAAGTATGTGTTGAGTACGTGAAAAGTAAGAATTTCCATATGTAATATTATATGTTTTCAAAAAAAAAAATAAAATAAAATATTCTATTTAGTAGTTTTAAGTCGTTGGCAAATTTAATTATGTTGCCCTTCATGATAATCCCGAACGACTGTTAAAATACGTTAATTACTAGTAGCTTACATGTCATACTTTTTACCTGTCGTCAGTGTTTAAAGATCAAGAACCACTACATGGAACATACAACACGCTATTTTAACGACGTTATTAATTCTTGTTGACTAGAAGTCAAATCAAATTTGTTATAACACCTGGGCCCCGAAATTTGTCTTCGGATGATTTTTTCAATTTATAAAATATATATAAATAATTAATTTTTTATTTTAATTTGATTTTTGTTAAAATTTTGAGAAAAAATAAATTATAGATGAAATTAAAAACAATTCTGAGAAAAATAAGTGAAAGTGTAAATATGATATTTTTAAAAGAAAAATTGAAAATATAAGATAAAATAGCAAAGAAAAAAAGTTTGCCACATGGGACGGCCCAATCAGCAGCCATGGCAAACCAAAACATGCCCCGTGGGAGACATGCTGAGATCGGCTCTACGTGAGAGGCTATGCGGGCGATCTGCGTACCTGGGTGATCCGATGGTTCAGATCGCATCTCGCGCATATGAACAGCCCAGATGCATTCTTTATTTAAACACGATCGGATTGGCGACATCAATCGCAATGGACGGTCCAGATTCTTCCACACAATCGGCCTAAACGAAAAATAATCAAACGGTCATCCTCACTTCATGTCAACTCGAACGAGAGGCCTAGATCGAATGGAGAGTAGTATTTAAACTCCTCTTAGCAAGGAACCAAAACCCTAACTGACAAAGGGGTGACCGGAGAAGAAGAAGAATGGCGGTTGGATAAAAAATCAGACGTCGAGAAGGAGGTTGGCCACCGTCGCCACCGCACCAGAGCCACCGTCGCCGCCAAAAAAGGTATTTTTGTCCTTCCCGCTTGAAATTCAATCCTAAGTCTCTCTATGCTCATATCGGAGCCAAATGGTCGACGGGTGAGCTAAAAATCGCGGCCAAAGCTCGACTGAGCTACCGCGGCCAAAACCTAAAACCCTCTCTGATGACCCCCTTCTCATTTTTTCATTTCACATGATTTTTTTACCATCATGTTCTTTTTCCTTTTCTGGTGTAGGTTAGCCGAAAGAAAACTTTAGTCGCGAAGGAGGACTGGCAGAGCCACCGTACTCGGAAACCTTTCACCAATAGGATTTTGATTTTTTGTCTTTTTCAGCTAATTGAGGCCTCCTAACCTGGTTTTTCACAGGTTTATATATAAAATCAACCTAAACTGATTGAAACCAGCGAGGCCGAGGCAAACTGCCGTTGTGGACGGCAGAGCCAGCACTAGAGCACGACGACACTACCGTGTCGAAACTCTAAAATTGGTCGGAAAGACTTTAAAACGCCTATTTTGGCCTTTTGGAGTATTTTTGGATACGTGACAGGTGTTTTAATTTTCGCAGAAAAAATTCAGAAAATCCGAGAATCGCTAGGAGGCACAATGGAAAGTACAGCATTTCGAACACCGATCTGGGGTAAGAATCTCTCACCTTTTTTTTCTGTTACGGTAACTTGAAGCCTAATAGTCGATAATACTATGTTTTGTGAAAATTAAAAAATCTTAAAAATAATTACAAGTTACTAGTAGAGTTAGAACTTGTCAGTGCATATTTGCTCTAGTTTACTATTTATTTTCTCATGTGCTGCTTAAAATGTTTACTATTATACCGTGTGCATTAAATTGCCAGTTTTAATTATTTCCTCGATTATTTAGTTTACTTAACTGCATACCCCTCATTTGTTGATTTATTTTGTAATAAATAAATCAATCATGTTTCTTTATATATGTATCGCCTATTTGCATAATTTGCGGTTGATCTGTAAATATGAGATATTGGTATGTAAATAGTAATTGATTAATGGTGTAAATCTATGTATGAAATGCTTACTGGATACCTTAGGAAACGGTGGACGGACCTGATACATAAAAAACTCTACTGCATAACTTATCTCAGTTGGGCAGGCCTGAGAAGTTTCATACTGAAAGAGTTTGAAAAATATAGTTCATCCTCATACTGGACGGGGTATCGAGGCAATGGTGTTTCGCACACGCGTAAGAGAACATTCTTATGGACCCCTAGAGGTACTAATAAGTAGATAAAAAAAAAATTATTATTCTTGCTCACTTGTATATAAAATAATAAAATTATTTGAGTTATTGTCTTTATAAATCTATCTTGGAAAGTCCTAATGGTAAGTATGAAATTAACAGTTTTATGTTAAATGAATTTACTTAAATTAAGGGTTCCGTTAGTTATTTTATAATTTTTATTAACCTTCAATTTTTCGTATCGGTGATTAGTGTGATATTCTTACTTGCTTAGTGTATACATATATATGTTGTTATGCATGTATGTATATATATATAGATATAAATATATATGATGAATATGATATGAATTGATAATAACAGAACTGATAAGAGCAAATATGTGAATAAATATATATATATGATATATTGTGTGTGATTGTGTGTACGTGTTTAAGTATGAACATGCGCATATATATCTGTAGAAATTTTGTGTGTGTATGTGTGTGAATATAAATATATTTTTTGTTTGAGACATGTAGTGAAGACACATGTCTGTATTGTAATATATATGTGTGTGTATTAATATGTGTGTACATATATTATACATGTAAAATGTATAACCAATGTGTGTACGTGTGAAATTTGGATACACTGCACTGGCTGTGTGATCTGGTGCAAATAAACGGTGCGCTGTACTTGTTGTGTGATCTGGTACAGTTGTGCGAAAAATCTGAGTATCTGTGTTAGCTGTGTGATCTGTTACAGGATGATTCAGAAATTATTTTGAAATGTATAGTTCTAATGTGCGTGATGATATCTTATATTGTGTGTATGTTTGTATTTAATTGTGTGTAGAAGTTATGACCTTAAATTAATATAGATTTTAGATTTTTAAATAAGAAACTAAATAAATTAAATAAATCTAAAAAACAAATACCAAAGAAATTGAGAAGTGTAAGTTAGTTAGAGAAATAGATTGAATAAGCCACTAGGAAGGCAATCATACGAAAATTGTGAAGAGTAAATATGACACTTAATTCGTTAGTCGTAAATCGAGGAAGGGAATGTGCGTGTGTGGTTAAAGTTCAGCAGGCTTGGTGAACCTGCACATGGATAGAGTTTGAAACCTAGTCCAGATGTGGATGGGTGTTTGTGAGTGTGGGTCATCAAGCGAACGTAACTGTTGTGGCCAATGTAAGACTTTGTGCGTATGCTATCCATACGATGGAGGAATCTATTTCGCCTCTTCTCGATAATGATATAACAGGCATCGCACGATGGAAACCTAATTAAGGTTTAAAAGGCTAAATAATGTAAAATTACAAATCTGAGTGGAGTGATATGTGTGTGTAAGTAAATCAGTTTCGGTTTGAGAAATTTGTGAATCCATAAGTGTGATTTGAAAGGAGAACAAGAATTAGGTTAGAAGAGTGAGGATTAGAATATGTTTTGTGTGATAATTTATTTTATTGTATATTTTGATTGTGATACTTGTTTAATATTTTTTAATGATAAAAATTACTATATTTTATATATTGCGTGAATGTATGTACATAATTCACCTCATCCAGGTCAGAAGAAGTCAAAGATCAAATGAAGATGACAAAAAAAACTTTATTAGTTTTTATTTTAATATTATAAATTAATTTAGATGCCTCAATTTTTTGTAAACAAATAATTATCCAGTCATAAGGCATGTATATTAAAGTATAGTTTTGCTGCATATTTAATATTTATCTATTATATTAGTTGAAAATATTATACTAATGTCGGTACCCACCGACATTAGAATTCGGGATGTTACAGGTGGTATCAGAGCACACGTCCCTTGGAATCATCCCTTGTAACATGAGGCATAGAAACTTTAGGAGAACTAAGACCTACAGAACTTAGGAGTTAAGAGATATTTTGGACATTCTCTTAAATATTTTTCAACATGGAAAATACGATGACAATATTCTACAAACCTAACGATAAGAACCATATAAGTTACTTTCTGACAAACCAGTAACTTGTATCTTAAGGTCATACTTAAGAGCAGTCTCTTAGAATTCTTGGGAACTTGGAGTGTACTTACAAGAATTAGAACTAAATGTAACTGCTCGCAACAAGACTAATTATTAAATGTGCTATTAAAAGAATTTCTAATCACGTCAAAAAATAATCATCCATTCCGTAACTTTTTAAACCTATTTCAACCAGTCATACTTTAATTGTTAAAAATTAAAAAATCAATAAATTAAATTAAACACTTGAAACTAAATAATTGATATGACCTTAGCTGAAATAATAATTCTCTAAGTATATTAAATGTTTCCAAGAAAATCTGAATAAAACACCAATCCTGTTTAAACTCGCA
This sequence comes from Carica papaya, assembly GCF_000150535.2. The sequence goes on along the minus strand of NW_019014316.1, from coordinate 23,353 downwards.
AATAGAGAAACATGCCTTAGAAACTAATCCAATGAAATGAAATTGAAAAAAAAAAAATTGTGAGTACAATTTCACCAAAGGTACTTTCACCTAATGGAAATAATGTAACATCACCACTTGACTAAAACCTAAGTTCATAAATGAGCGTGCTTATAAAATTAAATTCCGAAGAGAAATGAAACAAAATCCCTAAAAAAGTGTTCTAATAACAAAATCATTACAATGATAAATTTTTAAAAAAATAAGTTCTCTTATAATGAGGAAGAATATAAAGATAATTAGGCACAAAAACACTCTTAAACCTACAGACCTTCACTAATAAGAAAATGGAAAAAAAACATCAGAAGTGATTTCGTTAAAGAGTATGTCATAACCATTCTAATTTGTTGATGAAAATGTCAATAGAATATATGGATGATTGTTTTAAGTTCTCACGAATGAAAATTTAAAAAATCAAATTTCTTAAGAGAATAGGAGATTCGCACATGAGAGGAATTTCTCCAAGTAACAGAGATAATTGCCTTCTTAGTGAGAGAAAATACCTACTAACAAATAAAAAATTTTCCAAGTAAGGAGATTAGTGATTCTTATTCTTTGACAAACAATTTGTAGGGCCAAATTGTTTTAAAGGGGGAGATTGTCATATCCAGCTGGGTACCAGCTGGGTAGAAAAGAAAACAAAATAATAAATAATAATAATAATAATAATAATAATATACATAATTAATTATAATGAAAAAAGAATGAAGATAAAATAAAAAAAGAAAGACCCAGATATGTGTACATCTCTGGGAGCACAAACAAACCATGGAATATATATATATATATGTAATGAAAGAGCAGAGAATAAAAAGAATAAAAAGAAAAAAAAAAGAAAAAAGAGAGGAAAGAGCGAGGAGAGAGAAACGCGATGGTGAGAGAAGAGAAAGGGTTGAGCGGCATCGACGGCCGAGAGAGAGGGGTGGTGCGACACCACAACCAAAAGAGAAAGAAAGACAAGAGTAATCGTCGTTGGTTAGAGAGAAAAGGGAAGAGAGAGATTGAGAGAAGAGACATGGTCGGGTAGAGAGAGAAAGAGAGAGAGAAAAAAAGAAAGAAGAATAAGAAGAAGAAGAAGAAGAAGAAATAAGAAAAAGAAAAAAAAAAGGAAAAATGAAGAAGAAAGGAAAAAAAGAAGAAATGGGAAAGGAGTAAGAAGAAGAAGGAAGGAAAAAGGAAGTAGAAAAGAAAAAAAAAAGAAAAAAATTAAATTAAATTAATGAAGAAAAATGGAAGGGTGGCTACCAATGATATTGGTGCACTGCATGCGACAACGCATGCTGATTCAATCATCAACGCTTGATATTTTCGGTAACACATGTATGATGGTGCGTGATGACATTAGCGACCGGGACTGCGTGTCCTAAGGTAAAATCCGTTCCTCATTTTCTGTAATATAGTTTCCAAAATTATTCGTAATTTAATATATATATTCTATTATAAACAAGAAAAACTACCTAAATGGTATTCAAATTTTCGAGAGAACCGTAGATCGAGCTAGAAATGATTTTCAAAGCTTTTCTGATCGCACCATATGTAAGAATTATGTGTATTTCGTACGGAGATATAAATTATATGTTTATGTAAATGTGTATATGTATAGTGCATTGTGTGTGAATGTTTAAATGTATATGTAATATAATAGGAATATAAGTAGTATGTCTAATTTGTATTTGTTTGTATTTATGTAGTGTATATATAGATATGTCGTTACGCATGTATGTGTGTATGTATAAAAATATACGATGAATGTGATATGAATTGATAAGAACAAAATTGATAAGAGCAAATACATGAATAAATATGTATATGATATGTTGTGTGTGATTGTGTGTACATATTTAAGTATGAACATGTGCGTATCTATCTGTAAAAATTGTGTATGTGTGTGTATGAATATAAATATATATTCTGTTTGAGACATGTAGTAAAGATACATGTCTCTGCATTGTAATATATATGTGTGTGTATTAATATGTGTGTACATATGTTATACATGTGAAATGTATAACTAGTGTGTGTATGTGTGAAATTTGGGTATACTGCACTGGCAGTGTGATCTGTTACAGATGTACGGTGCACCGTACTTGTTATGTGATCTGGTACAATTGTGCTAGAAATCTGAGTATCCTGTACTGACTGTGTGATCTGGTACAAGATGATTCAGAAAGTATTTTGAAATATATAGTTTTGTTGTGTGTATGTTTGTATTTAATTGTGTGTAGAAGTTAGGACTTTAAATTAATATAAATTTTAGATTTTTAAATAAGAAACTAAATAGATTAAATAAATTTAGAGAACAAACATCAAAGAAATTGAGAAGTGTAAGTTCGTTAGAGAAATAGATTGAATACGCTACTATGAAGGCAATCATACGAAAATTGTGAAGAGTAAATAAGACACTTAATTCGTTAGTTGTAAATCAAGGAAGGGAGGGAGGGTGCGTGTGTGGCTGAAGTTTAGCAGGTATGGTGAACCTACATAAGTATAGAGTTTGAAATCTATTCCAGACGTGAATAGGTATTTATAAGCGTGGGTCACCTAGTAAACGTAACTGTTGTAACCAATGAAAGATTTTGTGTGTGTACTATCCATATGATGGAGGAATCAATTTCGCCTCTTCTCGATAATGATATAGTGGGTATCGCGCGATGGTAACCAAATTAAGCTTTAAATTACTAAATAATGTAAAATTATAAATTCGAGTGGAGTGATATGTGTGTGTGAGTAAATTCATTTTGGTTTGAGGAATCTGTGAATCCATAAGTGTGATTTGAAAGGATAATAAGAATTACGTAAGAATGAGGATTAGAATATGTTGTGTGATGATTTATTTTGTTGTGTATTTTGATTGTGATGTTTGTTTGACATTTTCTTTGATGATAAAAATTATTATATTTTACGTATTACATGAATATACGTACGTAAGTCTCCATTATAGAATCATTTTTCTTACTGAATTCGTGAAGTTCAACCCAATTCACCCTCATCTAGGTTAGAGGAAGTCAAAGATTAAAGAAAGATGACGAAAAAAATTTTACTAGTTTTTATTTTAATATTGTAAATTAATTTAAATGTCTCAATTATTTGTAAATAAATAATTATTCAGTCATAAGAGATGTGTATTAAAGTGTAGTAATGCTGCACATTTAATATTTATCTGTTCTACTAGTTAGTGCTAACATTTGTACCCACCGACATTGGGATTTAGGATGTTACAGATATATTATCTTACACTTACATACGCAATGATTTTTAATCCTTTACACTGTTAATTAGTAACGGAAAAACAGGCAGCAAAAGACCAAAAAAATCCATAATATCTCTTTTTACCGTATGTTTATAAATTAAATAAGAATATAATATCATATGAATTAATTATAAAAATAAGATTTATGAATAAATATCAAGTTACTAAATACTATTCAGCTGAATAATTAGTATGTCATTTTTTTTATAAGAGATAATAATTTTTTTTAGTGAAGTGTAATTCTAAGTATATTTTTATTTAAAAGCTACTTATTGTATTATAAATAATATTTTTGTATCACATTATTAATTAATATATGAATTTATCTTATCTCTAAAAAGCAATTATTAGGTGCATTTTAAAAGCGCATATAAATTGAGGTGTGCAATTGATTTAGTTCAACGGCTTCCTGAAATTATAAAAATTACAAACATAATTGAGAGATCCTAATAACTCTTCCAATTTCTCAAAAGAATGATGTATCTCCCCCAGAAAATGAAAGTTTGTCCAGCATTGCAGAGCGTCCTACAGCTCGGTGGAAAATAGGGCAGCAAAATTCTCCATTTCCTCCCTCGTCCTCATGGACACGCCAATCTCAACTCCTCCATTTCCATCTCTACTTTCCATCAAAGAAAAAGCTCCGGTCCCGTCTATAGAAGCAATCTCTACCTTCTTAGGCCTTCCCCACCCGAAATCTATACCGTACTCCCCAAATCGGTTTGACCCGGCAACAGAACCCCCCTGCGTTCCTTGTCCTAAGCTCATCACTTTTGACAGTAAAGCCGGTACTCTTTTAGGAGCTTCAATATCTAAACCTGAAAGCAAATCACTTAAGTTCTTGACAGCTGTGACGAACCCATCCTTCCCCATTAAATCTCGAGCGTAACCAAGACCTATCTGTGGTACAACGCAATTGCCGAAATAGTTTGATGGTAGTGGAGGGTCTAAGCGGGTTCTGTAATCAGCTGCGAATCCAAAGCATATGGGTCTGTTACTATCTCCTCCTCTAGCTTTAACCATGCAAGTGAACACATAAGCATATGTGACAACGAAGGTTGACAAGTGAAGTGGCTTCTTTACATGATCGTTTTGGAGCAGTACCCTTTCTTTTAGTTTCTTGAGATCTTCACGAGACAATCTGAATGTCGCTCGAACAAGTTTAGAATCAATTTTTTGAACCGGCAATGTTTTCAGGTTTCTTTTGCTGGAATCTGAATCTCCCCCACCCAAAGCTATCCACATGTTCAGAAACTCTGTTATGAGCCCGGCTGGGTCCTCGATAGCACTCCGGTCAAAGGAGGGAATTAGATCTGCTGGAAACGAAACGTTTTCTTGATCTTGCTTGCTCATGTAAGCCCATGCTTTAATAAAACTCGTTATGGTATGGCCATCAAGAACTGCATGATGTGTACTAAATCCAATGCTAAATCCTTGACCGGGAAACAGCGTTATTTGCAACGAAATAATGGACGATGTGCGATCGCCTACCGGCAAATTGGGTAATAAACTGTGCAACTCGGTGACTTCATGAACCTCAGAGGCACAGAAATTAGCCAAGTCTGCAGTGGACTCAGCGACGGTGAGAGAAACGGCGTCGCCTGTAGCGTACGCGATGATTGGCACTGGATCACTTCCATCCCACTTGAGATTGCCGGCAAGGGGGAAGTAGTGTGCGAGAGCGGCGGAGAGGGAGCGTTTCAATCTGGGGAGGATATCTGAATAGAATGATGCAGGAGTTAAGTCAGGGAGTTGATAAAGAAAAACGCGTTCCGTGGGTGGGAATTTAAACCAGAGGGTGTCGAAGAAGGTGAGGGGGAGAGAGAGGTGGGAAGGGGACGGAGAGGAAGGGCTGAGTTTTGTAAACTCAGTGATGTTCATCGTTTTATCAGGCTCCATTGCATCATATGAAGAAATCTCAACGTTTCTTTTCACTCAAAGATGGAAGTCTAAGATTTCAGAGGATTTTATACATTTAAGAAATTAAAAATAAATAGGGAAGAGTTAATGAT
>NW_019014316.1:6161-17811 GCF_000150535.2 Carica papaya | reverse complement strand
ACCCAACGCCCCAACACAAGCAACGTCACTGTTTTCACAGAAGGCATCTATGTTCATCTTGATCCAGTCTAGGGGCGACGGATGTCAACTAACTAACCTCACATTCTTTTGGCTAAGGCGATATGATAGCTTAGAACTGAAGCTGGAGGCCTGAAATGTATGCTCTATCATCCTGAAAATCTCATGTCTCAGCTCATCTAAACTGAGCGGCTGACCATTGAAGACCAGGGCGTTCCGTTGCTTCCATAATAACCAACAGGTGATGTCAAAAATCGTCCTCCAGTCCTGGAAAGAAGAGCACTAACTGTATTGATTCTTTAAATTTGTGCAGAGTCATTTGTCAAAGGTCGTGTGGAAGAAGGTGTGGGTGGTCATACACGGAATCTTCTGCCATAAAGCCTGTATTTGATGACACTCCCTCAGGACATGGTTGACGTCCTCGATGTCAGGACCACACATCGTGCAACCTGAGTCATCTGCCATATACCGTCGGACCCTCTCCGCACTAGTAAGGAGTCCTCTCCTAAGAAGCGGCCACAAGAAATGTCGAATACGTTGTGCTCCTGGCCAGCTCCATATGAAACACCATCTTTTATCTGCAAAAGAGAAGAAATATCAGAAATCATATGATATGCGGTTTTGGTAGAAAACTTACCATATGCAGATATGCCCCAATAGGGTACATCAGCCCCTAAGCCCTCCTGCGGAACCCGTGTCGTAGCCAGGTGCAGAAGGATCCTAGTTGAGAACTTGTTCTGTAACCAGTGTCAATTCCATTGACCATGTTGAGTGACCAAATCCCTAACCGTTTGAGTTTTGCTAGAATCGTCAAGGGGTTGGTAGGCAAGGAGCTTGAGTGGCCCGCAACCTTCCAACCAATTGTACTCCCAGAATCGTACTGTCCTGCCGTCCAATAAAAAATTAATTGACTGTGTTAAAGAAAATGAATTACATGAAGAGATTGTTAGAACATTAATTAATTTTCTTTATGTAGTAGTGAAAAAAAGAATATAGAATGGCAGTAAAATAAAAAAATAAAAAAAAAGGAGAAAAATGCAATTAAATAATGTAACAGCAAAATGGAATAAAAAGAAAGATTAATAGGCGATTATAATTGCATATATATATATATATATATATATGTTATGTATCTATGGTTTTATCAAAGGAAGTGTGATGTTATTTTTTGAAAATTCCCAATATATTCTTCCAATTAAACAAGGTCTTCATTTAGTCCCAAAAATTAAAACAATAAAATTTTTAAATGAATAATCGAAATAGTATTTATAGAATTTTTTGCAAGTTGAGTAATTGGTTTTAGAAATTCCTAATCAATATTTCTTCCGACAGTTTAACTGAAAACTTTTCCTCCATACAAAACAATTTACACAAACAGAAGCTGTTGATATAAATTCATCCATACACATTTCCTTCCATGTGTATACACTTTAAAAATACTCAGCTCATACATTTAATTATGGGCATGTAGCAGCAACTATATTTACATGCCACATGCCACATGCATGGTGCTGTTTTAGCGACAACTCACACTTTTCACGGCTCTTACGCAATGATATGGAATTAGTAGAGCTTTTTTTTTTTTTTTTTGTTGTGGTTTAATAATTAAATTTCCCGGATGTCTAATACCCATTTGAACTAATCATAAAAATAAGAGTTATGAATAGGTGTTAAATTACTAAGCACTAGTTGGTTGGTTAAATAATTAATACATTATATTTTTATTATAAAAAAAAAAAAAAAAAAAAAATCGTGGGTTTGAGTATATAATATTTGTAGTGTATATGTATATGTATATATTAAGATATGTAATTGACTTATTTTAACTGCTTCCTGAAATTATAAAAAAAAACAAACATAATTTTTCCAATTTCTCAAATGAATGATATATATCTCCCCCCCACCCCACCCAGAAAATGAAAGTTCGAAAGTTTGTCCAGCATTGCACGGCATCCTACTGCTCGGTGGAAAATAGAGAAGCAAAATTCTCCATTTCCTCCCTCGTCCTCATGGACACGCCAATCTCCACTCCCCCATTCCCATCTCTACTTTCCATCAAAGAAAAAGCTCCGGTCCCGTCTATAGAAGCAATCTCTACCTTCTTAGGCTTTCCCCAACCAAAATCTATCCCGTAAGTCCCAAATCGGGTTGACCCGGCAACAGAACCCAACTGCATTTCTTGTCGTAAGCTCATAATTTTTGACAGTAAATCTGGTACTCTTTTGGGAGCATCAATATCTAAACCTGAAACCAAATCACTTAAGTTCTTGGCAGCTGTGACGAACCCATCCTTCCCCATTAAATCTCGAGCGTAACCAAGACCCATCTGTAGTATAACGCAATTGCCGAAATAGTTTGATGGTACCGGAGGGTCTAACCGTGTCCTGTAATCAGCCGTGAACGCAGAGCATATGAGTCTGTCATTATCTCCTCCTCTAGCTTTAACCATGCAAGTGAACACATACGCGTATGTGATAACGAAGGTTGATAAGTGAAGTGGCCTCTTTACATGATCGTTTTGGACCAGCACCCTTTCTCTTAGTTTCTTGATATCTTCACGAGACAAACCGAATGTTGCTCGAACAAATTTAGGATCAATTTTCTCTAATGGCATGGTTTTCAGGTTTCTCTTGCTGGGATCTGAATCTCCCCCGCCGAAAGCTATCCACATGTTTAGAAACTCTGCGTTTAGCCCGGCTGGGTCCTTGATAGCACTCCGGTCAAAGGAGGGAATTAGATCTGCTGGCAGAGAAGCGTTTTCTTGATCATGCTTGTTCATATAAGCCCACGCTTTAATGAAACTTGCTATGGTGTGGCCATCAAGAACTGCATGGTGTGTACTAAATCCAAGGCTAAATCCTCGACCAGGAAACAGCGTTATTTGCAGCGAAATGATGAGCGATAAGTGATCGCCTACCGGCAATTCGGGTAATAAACTGTGCAACACGGTGACTTCATGAACCTCATCGGCACAGACATTACTGAAGTCTGCAGTGGACTCAGCGACGGTGAGAGAAACAGCGTCGTTGGGGGCACACGTGATGGTTGGCGTTGGGTCACTTGCGTCCCACTTGATGTTACCGGCGAGGGGGAAGTAGTGGACGAGAGCGGCGGAGAGGGAACGTTTTAGTCTGGGGAGGATATCTGAATAGAAAGATTCACGAGTTAAGTCGGCAAGTTGATAAAGAAAAACGCGTTCTGTGGGTGGGAACTTAAACCAGAGGGTATCGAAGAAGGTGAGAGGGAGAGAGAAGTGAGAGGGTGACGGAGAGGAAGGGCTGAGTCTTGTAAACTCGGTTATCATGTTCACTGTCTTTTCATCCTCCATCACATTACACGAAAAAATCTCTTTGTACTGCTGCTGCCTTTAATAACCCAAGGGCTGTATAGCGCCTAGTTTTGGATATGTATAACTCACTACATGTTTTATGATATATAAATAAATATCTTATAATTACTCCAACCAAAAAGTAGAAATTAGTAAATGGGTGCAGTTTTGAGAAGATAAGATTTTGTCCATTTAAAAAGTTGAAAGGAAATAATTTCATGAAAAGGGATGAACAGGAATTTTTTATTTTGGTGTCAAGAAGAAATGGGACCAGCAGCTGCGGATATATTGGTTAGAAAATGGGCAGGAATTTTTTAAAAGAAATATACATATACATATATATATATATATATTTCTTTATAACAAAACGTATAAAAACTTCAAACTTATGCCCGCAATATGCATTTGGTCTCGTTGATTATTTAAAGTGTTTTAGAATGATTTTGGTAAAAATAGTTTTATGATAAAAATAATAATAAAAAAAAACATTATAGTGTTCTAAAATTTACGTTAAAATTTAATTTAATATAAAATTAATATTCTATTTAATTTATTTTGTTATAGAATTAATACCAAGTAGTGAAAAGATAAATTAACTATTATTTTAAAAATATTAAAGTTATTAATTAATAAATTGTAGAAGTAATAAATATAATTTTTTAAAATACTATTTACATCCTATAACACAAATCATTTACGGAAAGTATCTATTTCTAATTTCTAATTTCTAATTTCATTTTTTTTCAACATCAGTTTTTACCTGAAAACATTTCTATTTTTTAGTATTTAGTTAAACTTCAACTTTCTAATAGCTAACGTAAAAATAGGAGTTTCATCAAATATGTTTTGATTTTAAAAATTATATCAAGATGTATGCTTTAATTTTAATATATATGTGTATCTATATATACTAAATTCTTGGTAACTTTTTTTAATTTTGTCATAATTATATAGTTATTTAATTAGAATAAAATTAGGTCGAAAGTGAACTTGTCACATGATGTATCAGACAACTCTTGTCAGAATAGTCATATGTGTAATACTCGAAATTAATTTTAAATATTTAAAATTAATGTATAAAATTTAATTTTTTAATTTATCAAATTTTTATTTAATATAAAAATTAAGAAAAAATAGATAAATGATGAAATTGAAAACAACTTTAAAAAAAATATGTGAAAATTTGGGTTTTGATGGTATTTTTAAAAAAAAAATCAGAAATTAGGAATCAAAACATAATTTAAGAAAAATATGTCACGTAAAACCACTCAATCAACAGTCCCAACGAACTGGAGCACGCTGCATGGCATGGCACGCTGACGCGGTGTCACGCGGGAGGCCACACTGGTGATTTGCATGCCTGCAATCGGACAGTCCAAATTTGTTCCCACGCGCGTGGACGGTCCGAATTCGTTTCCTCCTCAAATGCAATCGGGCGGTCGCGATTAAATGCGATAAACGGTCCATATTCATTCTCTCTTTAAACGTGATCGTACGATCCAGATCAAATCAGAATGAACGGTCTAAATTTATTTTCTATTTAAACGCGATCGGACGGTTCAGATCAAATGTGATTGATGATCTAGATTAAAAGGAGATAGATATAAATACTTCACTTCACACCAAACCCTAATCCCTAACCACCACCACAACCACCACCACCCCCCCACCCCCCACCACCACCACCACCACCACCACCACTCCCCCGCCGGAGAAGAAGAACCAATTGCTGGGAAGGGAGCCGACCGCCACCCGCCGCTGTGCCAGAGCCACCTTCGATAGCCAAAAAAGGTAAAAATTCTCTCAGTCACTTAAAATTTAATTTTGAACACTCTCATAGCCAAATTAGAGCCAAAGGATCGTTAGATGGGCTGAAAACTGCGAGTAAAACTTGGCGATACCGCCGCAGGAAAAATCAAAAAGGGTTTTTAACACCGATTTTTTATTTTTTGGAGTATTTTTAAGTACTTAGAGCGTGTTTTAATCTCCAAAAAAAAATTCAAAGAATCCAGGGACCACCAGTAGGCGCAGCTGAGAGTTTAACATTTTGGACATCGATTCGAGTAAGAATCTCTCACCCTATTTCTTGTTATGGAGTTGAAATTTAATTATAAATAATGTGCTATTTTGTACAATTTAAAAAATTTTGATAATTAATCACATGTTACTAATGGAGCCGGATTTGATTATTTATCACTGTTTATTTTGTTTTAATTGATTGATTGATTTTACAATTTTAAATGCACGACAATACACTGAAGTTGGTAAGATGATTCAGTTGTGTTTCCTTAATATATGTATTGCTTGTTTTGCGTGATTTAAAGTTAAATTATGAAATTGAAAATTAATTGTAAACGAAAAATTGTTTGATTAACTGAATGAATGAATGCGAGCCTTACTGAATATCTTGAGAGATGGTGGACGGACCGGGTGCATAGAAAATCCTACTGTGAACGTTATCTCATACCGAACGGGGTATCAAGGATTAGTATTTTGGCACTCATACTGACTGGAGCATAGGGACGGCCCTTTTTACCCTCATACCGAACGGAGTATTGATGGATGGTATTTTGGTGCTCATACCGAATAGGGTATGGAGATGGCCGGTTAGTTAACAATGTTGAATAAGGGTTCACGCCTAATGGGGACATCCCTATGGACCCCCATGGATACCAATAGGTAGATAAAAATAGAAAGTTATTGTTTTAGTTAATTTAAATACGAGATTATGATATTGTTGTGTTATTGCCTCTATAGGTCAGTTTTAAAAATTTCGTCACGGCAAGTGTACAATAAATGATTTTATTTACAATAAATAAATTTACTTAAATTAAGAGCTCTATTAGTTGTTTTCATGATTTTTTCCAATCTTCATTTCTGTATCGGTGAGTAGTTTGACATCTTATTAGACTAGTGTAACTCATCTTTTTATTACTATTTCATATCAATATGACCAAGATCCGGATCTCGATCCACAAGATGGTTGTAAATAGAACGTTCAATTATTTACTTTCTTTTTATTTCTTTGATTTTTTGTTGTTCTTCTAAAATGGTCATTTTTGTAATTTTATTAGATATTCTGAATTATTATGTAAAAAATGTGAATCATAACGCTATTATTTCGTTTTCGCATTCAATTTATAATTTATTTCCTTTTATATTCTGGGATGTTACAATTTGTGACATCCTCATTATGTTATGCAGATGACATTTTTGTCTACCTTAATCTTTAGTTATTTGGATAGACGAAGAGATAAGTCTTTAATTATATAGATATACTTAATATAAATTTTCTCTAAAGCTCTAGAGTTACTTATTTAAAACTTCATCTAGTCAAATAGAGTAGTTTTTGTCAAGCTAAGAAGATGGATTAAGTTGGATTTTGTAAGATGAAGGAGAATAATGGTGATTATCTTTTGAAACTGAAAAAGATGTTACCTAAGGAATTTACAAGTGCTTGAGACTGGATACTAAAAATAAAATACTTTTCCAACAATAAAATCTTTGACTTGGCCAATCCTCAAGTCAAGGGATCACTCACTTGAGAAACCTAATCATGTATACTTCAGTCCTCAAAATGAAAGTTACATGGTTAGTAGGTAATGATAACAACAAATGACTTGTAGATCAATCATAATTTTTTTCTCTCTGCTACTCTTATGAGTATTTTTTCCTAGTCGTCCAATAGAAAAACCTTCATTTATATTAATATGGATGGCTCATAGAACTTGATAACGTTTAAATCTTGTTTTTCCAATTTCTATGTTCCTTAAGTTAGTCATGATCATAATAAAATAGAAGAATTGGGAAGATGACAAGATGGCTTAGAAGCATTCAAGAGGTGGAATTTTAACGATCAAATCATGAAATAATATATTGAATAATAACAACAAACATAGTTGAGGCATACAAATGTTACTTTAGTATCTTATGACACTCCATTTGTATATTTACTATGAATATCTTATATTTTATTTTTTATTCGTAGATTCATTGAGACTTAAATATAATTACTCATGCATCAACTTAAAAGGCACTTGATAATCCTAATGGATGTTTTGTCACTTTAGAACCTCCATTTTTAGGTTCATCTTCTTTTACAAAATTTAGATGGTTGTGCATGACTTAATGGATTCATTTTTTTCTTCAAAAAACAAAAGAATCATGAGTTCATATATTTAATAATTTATGTTCTTTCATTAATTCCTCATAAATTTGTATAATAATCGAATTTATACTCTCAAAGTGAATGTGTACAATACGTGTTAGTGTGGCATTTATGACTTTTACTACATGTCATGCCTTTGCTAAAGTCATTAATGTATGTAAAATTACGATATAATTTTTTAAATTGCAAGATTTTAGAATTATGGTTCTATTTTTATTGTATAATAACTAAAAGCATAATTCTGGTATTTAAATTATCATTTTAACTAAATATATAGTATTTATCTTTCTTTAAGAGAGTTTATAATTTTTAAATACATTTTTATTACAATATTATTGTGTTATGTATATACGATTATAAAATTAAATTAAAATAAAAATAATTGTTTTTATGCCATCATAATATTACAAAGTAGACGTAAGGTTAGGGATGTGCTCGGGCTCTTCCCATACACTTTTGTCATCTTGGATGTGCAGGGCACTCATATAACGTTTGCATGCAGCGTCGTGTAAGTGTAGGAGTAGGAGCAGCAGACTCCTCGGCAGGTCGGGAAGGTCATGATTAATATTATAAATATTTAATGAAGTTTTGTATCTATTTTCGAATTTAATTCGGAAAATTTTGACTTTCTTAGTCAAACCCAGTAATCGGTAAGAATTATTTTATAGAATAAGATAATTAAATTTTTTTTAATCTTTAGCACAAAATTTTTTATTACGAGCATAAATAAAAATGAAGATAAATATTTTAATTTAAAATTTCAAAGATACTGACAAACTTTCCAATTAATCTTTCAGGGAAACAAATTTCAAAAAACGATATAAACGTAGGAACCAATAGGAGGAGGCTGTCAGAAGAAATAGGAAACCAATAGGAAAAGGAAAACTAAACATATCAACAATTACGTGTTAAGGAAAATGACGTAAGCCATGACTCACCCCACTAATTATTGTCTCAGTGGATTGTGCCTCCCTTTTTCCACGTGATTTTTGTTAACGGGCTCAATTTTCGATACCCCCTTTTATTTTTTCTTCTAAAACAAATTGATTTTCTGAGATCTTACCGCCCCAATTTATATATTTTTTTTAATATTAAGTTTTTCTCAGTGAATAAAACATTTATTTTGCTTAAACTACAATCTATTTTAATTTATTATCCATATGGTTTTAAATTACTAAAATTTGAATTTAAATGGGTGAGGAATAAGATTTGCAAATCCTGTCCATGATTCAGCACAAAAATCACTTATTTGTTTAATTATGTTAATCGTTGATTATAATTATATTAGTGCATCATATGTTTAACTTTATATATTAATTTACAATAACTAAATTATTTATTTTTTTATTTTTTTTAAAAAAAGATACTTATTTTGTATTAGCTTAAAAGAATTCTTAATTATCCAAGAAACAAAACATCATGGTATTTTCACAAGTTGATTGGATTATAAGGTATTAACATTATGTGAAATAATATAGTTGAGAAATATTATGTCTAACATACAATAAAAAGAATACAATCTTGCTTTTGATAAGTTACTGATTATTGATTGGTAAGATATAAAATTTCTATTTCTACAATAGAATAAAGTATATTGAGTTCCATTATTGTTTTATCAACAATCTTTTTTTTTTTGTAAGAAGAAATTTAATTGAAACTGATAGATATAAAAAGATAGTTAATAAAAAAAATTTACTATAATAATTACGATATAAAAATTTGAAGATTTTAAAAATTACATAAAAATAAAAATTTAAAAAAGAATGTTAAAAATAATAATTTATAATTTTAGAAAATTATTATTGAATTTGATTACGAGACCAATTTAATTTTTTTTAATGGGTCACTGTGACAAAAAAAAATTTCTATTCTTGTAATAAAATTACTATTTGAATAATTTTTTTATTCTTATACAAATAAAGATCTTAGTTGATTCTAACTAAATTTTGTTAGTAGAAATTAGTTTATACCAATGGCTATCATGTTTTATTATATAAGGTTTTTTAACAGTTATAACTGTTATTATAATACGAAGTAATAATTACCAAAATACAATAGCTTAATTAAATTCTAATTTAGTTACATTTATTCTATTACATAATATTTTTAAACAACTTCAAACTGATAATATAAAATTTATTAAATACTTTATAATATAAATTTGAATTACAAAATATATAAAAATTCATTATACATTAAAGTTTTATTAAATATCTATAAATCTCTGTAATCTCTTTTTCTATTTCTGATTTGTCTTTGATATTATTAACTCCAAACTTCTTCTGTAAATCAAATTAGACATTTATAATTGCAATAGAAAGCCGTAAAAAATATTAAGTGTAATTTGTAGACTATATAAATTAGCATTAGCGAGTAAAGCCGTCAAATAATAGAATCAGATTATTTATATCAACAATATTAAACACAATTTCTAGAAAGCATCAAGTTAATAGAAAAAATCGATACAAAATAGGTAAATTGCAATTTCCTTATCCAACGAAAGTGTTCATTATATATTTTATTGTATAAACGCAATGCATATTTCATTTATAAATGAAAAATAGATATTTCTATAAAAAAATATAGATTTATACATTTAAATATGCAACTCGTTTTTATTTTAAAAAAATATTTTTAAACAACTAATTAAAATATAAAATGATAGGACATCGAAATAAAAAGTACATATGACTTTTTAAAAATTATAATTATTTTAATCTATCTTTCTATCCTGCTCGAATTACAAATAAATGTTATTTGAAATTAATTTGAGTGAATTGCAGTCGTGCTTAGCAAATATAATCTGTTCAATTAAATAAATCAATCGAGAACCGTTCGTAAAATCATTATAAATTTACGAGCTCTTTTGTGAAAATCATTTTTAGAATGCTTAAACGCAGCTGTTGTAACTAATTTGAAAGCAGAGGTGACTACTGATGTAGCCAAACCAACAAGAAAGGACTAGAAAAACATAAGCAAAAACGAAGAGAAAGACAAAAAAAAAAATAGCTCCTATATATTACTCTCTTGGAGCCTTCGAATTAGATCAGTATTGAAGAGTGTTTGACGTGGTAAAGAAAGATTTTTCAGTAATTTTTTAGACACTGAATTAAAAATTCTTTTATAATTTGTTTATATAAGGAAATTCTTAAAATTTCATTACAATAAGGGATATAGGGCTTACACCCCATAAGAAAAGCTTTATTAGTAATTAAATCGTATATGTACTTCTTATGTTGACACTCGTAAGAACAAAGATAAAAACCTTAACAACCATCAAACCATCCGTTGACCTAAAAAAATTCACATGTATTATCACTATAATTTGAGCATCCTATGAGAATTTCTTGTTAAATTCATCACGTGTGCAAAACATCATGTAGTAACTACAAAAGCTCAACAACGTAAATAATGAATCAAAATTTGAAGCAACGATATTCGGACGACGTACAATAACAAATTTTTTAAAAATGAAGAGCAAGATAATTTTTAAAATTGACAAATACAGGTAGTTTCCGTTACACTAATTTTATAACTCATAACTTGAGTCATTAGGGCAACTATGTGTTTGAAACAATTAAACAAAGCAACATTGAGCAAATTAAAACACTAATTTTACCTGAAATTTATCTGCTATTGTATTAGTTTAATTCAATAAGAATGTGATATTCGAAATAAACATAGAAATAGAATATAAAATCATCTTTTTACAGGGAAAAAACAATCAAAACTTTACTTACATGATACTAAGTAGACAATGCATACACTCGATATAAGAACTAACAAATTGACATATCATTTACACTTACTTAGCAATAAAACCTATCTAAACAAGATTTCAAATATATAATTAACTGTAATACCTTTAATTAATTTTAATATATTTAAAATTAATGTATAAATATAATTTTAAAATTTCTGAATTTTTATTTAATGTAAAAATGAAGAAAAATAGGTTGAAGATGAAATTAAAAATAATTTTGGGAAAAGAGGGTGAAAATTTGGGTTCTATGGATGTTTTTAAAGAGAAAATAAAAAATTGGAGGTTAAAATGTAATTTAAAAAAGTTGTGCCACGTAGGACGCTCAATCATAAGCCCCAACGAATTGAAGTCCGCCGCATGGCAACACACGTTG
>NW_019014315.1:23498-37020 GCF_000150535.2 Carica papaya | reverse complement strand
AATGGAGATCAAGATTCGTGAAGATTTGGATAAGGAGAAAATATTATTTTAATATTTTTCTTAATTATTTTAAGTATTTAAATTAAGTTTAAGATAAGATTCCTTTTATTTCAATATTTATATATTTATTTTTTAATTAAATTAGGTCCTAGAATTTGGATAGAAATCTTGAATCCTATTCCTATTAGAAATATAAAAATAAAAGCCTATATAAAGGCTTAAGCTCTTAGTTTGTAAATAACAACTCTTTAGATTAATAAAAATCAAATGTTTGACCTTTTCTTCAAATTAGCTTTTACTAATTTTTAGCATCTCAAGTTCTTCGAAATTAGGGAGCTTTTCGAAGTCTTATTGAGCCAAGGAGTTGGGATTGACTTATCAGGTAAGCTGTGGCGTCTTTCTTTTCCTAACTTTAACTTCTCTCATTCTTACTTTTGCATATCATATAAGTGGTTGTAGCTTCAAGTAGAGGAATGGGTTAATTATGCGACTAAGTTTCTGAATTGCATGTGTTGGGTTAAGGTTCCAGGAGTCAAAACAATCATTCCCATACCCTCTCTTATCAGGTGGTATCAGAGTTTAGGCTCTTAGTGAACCTGTTATCTTTAAATTACTTTAGCATTCTTGTTAATTAATTAACTTATAAACTTATTTGATTGTTAATTCGTCTTGCATCTCATTTCAATTCATCATATCCATTTAATTCAAGTGGTTGTGTTTCTATCATATTATATATACAAAAATAAAAAAATCCAAAAATATTCCAATTGCACATTATAGACAATTGGCACGCTGTTTGCATTTAAGCATTCAAAAATAGAGTAACCACCTTGTTGTGTGTTAAAGGCAGAGTAAATCACCTACTTGGTGTGCGTTTCATTCTGTTGCATAAAGCAAACAAGAAGATTAACTCACCCACTGTGAGCAAAAATCTTTTTGCTTCACATTTAATTTTCACGTTGCATACTGGAATTTTGGTTAATGTTGCATGAAGAAACTTGGTCATTCATAGAGTGTAGCCGATATTGGGTAGCATAATTAGGATACACCTTCTAGTTATATCCATAAGGATTGATCGAGTCCCTACGCTTTGAGTCCATCATGTCTTCTTTGTGATCTACATTTCTATTATTTCATTATGCTTTTGTTTTATTATACATCTGAGTGACTAATCGCTCTTAGTTGTTTAGCGCATAAATAAAAGCACACCATTCTTTCTTTTATGTGTTTATTTTTTAGCTCCTATAGAAATAAGATTTTCTTAGGATTCTTTGTTGTGTCAGAAAGACTAATATGTAGATCCTGATCTAAGTAAATCCGATTCCAAATGCTCAGCTTGACAAAACAAGCTATAGTTTGAAAGATTATGAGGTAAATATGAGTGAATGTAAGGGAGAGTTTAATTGTATTCACCAACCTTTATCTTTGGAGGAAATTACTATGTCTAACTAATACACCAACAATAGGCCCGTCATTATGGAAGAAAGACTCATGGACATGTTTACCCAATTAAGTGTCCATATGGGAATCATGACTCCACAAATGGATCATCTAGAATGGGGAGGTCATCGCAGCAGTACCTGACACCATATACTGCAAGATGGAACAAAGTCTTGTGTCGATGATGTTGATGATCGATAAAAAGGTTGTTGAGAAGAGACAGATGGGGATCTCCATGATTTCAAATTGTAGGTACCAGGCTTTCAGGGGAAGAATGATCCTAAGGCCTACTTGAATGGGAATGAAAGGTTTGTCGCATTTTCAGTTAGTTACAGTGAGAAAAAGAAACTCAAGTTAGCAACAATTGAATTTACTAAATATGCCTTAGTCTAGTGGGATCTATCCAAGTCGTACACGTGACCTTGAGCTATAGGCCAGGCGGCCCTTTGGTCACTAGGGGTAGTCCTTTATAAGGTGTTGGGTGCTTATGCACTAATAACAAGCATTATTGATACATTGATAGGGTAGGTCACCAAGCGAGCAACCATAATGCTGACAGGGTTAATTAGGTCGGGCAGGTTAAACTGTAGGTAGAGGCAAAGCAGGGGGAAGGGCAACTCTTATTCGTTTATCAGGGTGGCTATTTACTAGGTCAGGTAATCTCCTCCTAAGCGACTAAGGTAGTTGTTGGGTATGGACTCAGACAATGCATTGGTGCTTCACCGATATGATATATTTGGCTAACTAGGCATGTTCGAGCACCTCTGCATACGAGTTAGGTCTCAAAATTGTAACCCGATCATAGATGATGACACGAAGGCTCTTGAGAAACTTCTTAGCTTTTCGACTCTCGAGGGTAACCATTAGAGGGGTAAACCTAGATAGTTGAATAAAACGGGTTGCATACTAGGCAACCATCAGAATCCCTTGGTAGAGGTCCTAAAATTCCTCCTCCTTCTTTTCCCAAACATAAGAAAAGAAGAAGTTATCAAAGAATTCATCCATGAAAACTTTCCAGGTTATAAAGGTAGGCAAGACTTCCTTTCTAAGTCACCACCAGTGTTTTGCTTTGTCGTTTAGCATGAAGGCCACAAGGGAAACTTTTTTTTCCTCAATCAGATCTAGGACATAGAAGACCTTCTCTATCCGTAGGATCCAGACTTTGGCTACAAAGGGATCAGGGCCACTTTCAAAGTGTGGGGGGGTTAAGTTTCCTAAACTTTGCTATGTTTTGGATAATGGATCTCTCAGTGTTTTAGAATTCGGGGATAGAAGGTGGACAAAGTTGGCTTGATTTTGTCCTATAGTTGCAGTTAATCCCTAGATAGCTTGGAAGAGTTCAACAAATTCAGCTCTGGTCGGGTAATCTGGGGCTTTAGGTCACTCAGTACGCTCTACGGATGGTCTTCCTCATGTCATTCCTATAAAAGAAAGGAAGATACGAGTTGGTAGTCTAGTTTTGAAAAGATGACTTATTTTTTCCAGGTACTTTAAAGGACTTTTTCTACCTAAGACTTCGGTGTAAGGGATTTTGTCTACAATTATTCTGTTCTGATACCATCTATGACTTCTCAGTACTAATTAAGGCAAATGGTTGTCAGATACAGATTCAGAATAACAAGTGCATGATAACATTTTATACGGCAGAACAATTAATACAAATCTCTTACAAATATATATGAGTTCCAACTATATATATATAACTGAGGTAAGAAGTGGCTGCAAAATACAAGGTCAAAATAGAAAAGAATTCTACTTCTTTCACTAAGCTATTGGACTCATCAAAGTATGGGGACAATCATGTACTCAAGTTTTGTTGATCCATGGGATCCTAAAAGACTTTAATGTGTAGCTCAGCTTGCGGTTCCTCATTTTGTTCCTTATCTGGGAGAGGCATGAAAAGAGTGAGTTCCATATGCTCAGTAAGAAAAAAGTATTAAATTAACATCGTAAGGTTTTAAAGGTGAATTATTCTAATTTAGAAGCTTACCGATTGGTCACCTCGTAGACCTATCTTACATTATTGAAACGATTTATTTATTAAGAAAATAGTATGTTAATTAAAACAAAAAACATACATCATGCCAGATGATAGAGAAAATCAAATAAATCATAAAATACTGAGATTTTCATGTCATGCTTTGTGAAGTCGTTACGACTTCTATCTTTCATTTCCATATATAGATTTTTTACTATGCAAGTGGAATAACTAGATTAAGTAAAAATCCAACAATTTTCTTAGGCCCATTTCTGGCTGGCCAAACCATGGTACGATCTACGACCACAGTCGTACCAACTATAGTGGCCTTATTAGATATCTACAGTAACGACAATACTTAGCCAATGGTGACCCTTAACAGATATTTGTGTTATCACTCTCGTCAGAAGGTACACCGTCATCTACTAGGAGTGATCCTCTTACCTCTTTCCAGATCAAATAGGGGAGGAGAAAATAAATACCCCGAAGGGCTAGGGCAACATATACCCCTCAAAGATAAAAAGCCTAATGAGACACTTGATGCATTATGCATGTTTATAAAGATGCAAACTTCGGACCTTTCATGCTTCATTCCACCTTTCTCTTTTTCTTTATTTCTTTCATTTTTCTATGCAACAGTACCAACTTCATATTATATTTTATTGCATTCAAATCATCAAGTTTCTATAATTCACATAGCATGCTTGAAAACAAGGACAATTTGACTTATCTGAACTATAAATACAAAAGCATACAAAACAGGCAAAGTCACAATCATCATGTTTAATAATTTTATTTTCTTTAAAAGTACCCCTTAAGACATCAAAAGAAATACTAAATTCTTTGTTAAAACCTTGATGTTTTCTCCTTCACCATTTCTCTTTTCTCTTCCTCCTTCTCTCACTAGATTATTCTCTCTCTTTTTCTCTCTCTAAGTCTAGAAAAATAGAAGAATGGAAGTATGGGGAAAAATGGGATGGGAAGATCTACTTATAGAGTTTTAGAACCGTCAAATTCGCACCAAGTGGCAAAATTCGGTGAAGAGAGAGGAGAAAAAGATGCTCGACATGAAAAATAAAGGAGGACAGCCTTCTCCACCGGCGGCGATGGCACGCCGTCCGAGGTGACAGTAGTGCACTGCTCAAGGTGATAGTTCCTTGGCCAGCACGTTGCAGGCTTGTTGCACAGATGGCGCATGCATAGTGAACGGTGCTTGTCCGCGTGCGAGGTGACGTGCGAACGACCTGCCTGTACGCAACAAGACACGTGCAAGACTTTCCCAATGTCGTGCGCGCAGATGGGACGAGTGCGTTGTGCGCACGCATGCGCACAGGGGGCTCTGCTTCCCCGCAGGATTTTTCCTACAGGATTTTTTCCCATTTCGCCCTTTTTCTAATTTTTTAAAATTAAATTAAATGCAAATTAAATAATAAAAATTAAAATTAAATAAAAGCAAAATAATCAAAAATTAACTAGATTTATGAATTATGATAAATAATACGTGGTGTAATTTAAATGAGTTTAATGCGGCGAAAGACCCAAACAAATAGGATTTTCAAAATTAATTAAGCACAACTATGGGCACGGTATTACAATGGACTGTGTTGGACCCTTGGCTTATCGCCTTACTCTAACTCAAGGGTTTATGGGTCTACATAATGTTTTTCATATCTCCATGCTCAAAAGGTACCAACTTAACCCTTCTCACATCATTCCTCACCAAGAGATGCAGGTTCAAGCCGATATGACCTACGAGGAGCTTCCCACATAAATCCTTGGTTGGATTGACAAGGTCTTGCGCAAAAAGAGGATCCCCATGGTGAAGGTACAATGGCAACACCAACACTCCGGAAGAGGCAATATGAGAGTTGGAGAGAGAGATGAGAGAAAAGTTCTCAGATTTATTCATGGCAAATTTGGGGGACCAAATTTTCTAAGTTGGGGAGAATATAACACCCCAAAAATATTTTTGCTTAATTTATAATGTGACTCCTATTCATTCGAGCCTTACGGCTATTTAAAACTACTTGACATTTCATATTTTTAATTTTGTGGATGAGTATCGTATTTTGTATTTTTAAATTTCATACTTTATTTGATTTAATAACTTTTAAAATTAATTATTATATTTTGTTGTAGAAAAAAAAGTATATTTTTATCTATTTAAATAAATTTCAAGAAAAATAGAGAAAAAGTAAGAAAATCCTATGGGAATGCTCGTGGGAAAGGTCCCGCCCACGCAAGTGCACACGCGGCTGGTGCCGAAGCACTATATACACGTCCCATCCACGCAGGGCACATGGAACAGCCTGTGCACGTCACCCATCGCTTGCAAACAGGCACGGCCTCGTGTGCCCTTTGCGCGCGCTACCCAGCCGATAGGCCTGCGCACATGGACCTGTGCACGATAAGCCT
The DNA here is from genome assembly GCF_000150535.2 of Carica papaya. Next base: position 31,187 of record NW_019014315.1, on the reverse strand, counting down.
GCGCACAACGCCCTACACGCATGGGCCTGAGTGTAGTAGGCCTATGCCCAGCGTCTACGCAAATGACAAGCTAGGCCTACATGTGGTAGGCTAGGTCAGCACGGGCTACCAGCTAGGATTGAGTGCGTAGCCAGCTGAGGGAGCATGCGCTGCCTCATGCAGAGCGTGTCGTTCCCTTAGGCGTCGTCTGCCGCCTTCGGTTGGCATGCTACCATTGCTTGGGCGACATATCGTGTTCATTTGGGTGGCATGGCTTTGGTTTTTATGCCACTGTCACGTCGTGTCATCCATTCGTCGATCACATTTGTCAATCGTCACATCACATCTTTCCCATTAACTTTCTCTCTCCTCAACAGATTTTGCCACTTAGTACAAATCAGACAGTCCCTATTTTTTATAAATAGGGACCCTCTCTTCTCCATTTCCTCATCACTTCCATTCATTCTTCCATCCTCCAAGAGCTTTAGAGAGAGAGGGAGTGATCTAGAGAGGGAGGGAGAGGAGAATAAGAAGAAAAGGAGTAGGAAATATTGAAGTTTGGGTAAGGAATTTAGTATTTACTTTTAAATGTCCTAAGAAGTATTTCTAGACTAAAATTAATAAATTTTAAATTAATGATTTCATGATTAAGTTTTATGCCTAAACGAAGAAATTTTACATGTTAATGGATGTTTTATGAGCTCTATGAACTTGTTAAGTTACATGTATAACATAAATGATTTAATGCTTGAAATAAATATCAATATGTGATGTAATCAACGGTGGAAAAATGATTAAGCATGAAATAATGTATAGACATGAGGAATATGTATTGGTATTGGGATGTAAAAATCATAAACTATTTCGTTAGGCTTTTTATCCCTGAGGGATTTTTGTTTCTCCCCCATCTGGTCTCAAAAAATGTGAGAGGACCACTCCTTATGGATGACAGTGTACTCTCTGACGAGAGTGGTGATGTGATATAATTGTAGGGGTCACTTTTGGCAAAATAAGACTGTGGTCATAAATAACATGTAGGACCACTGTGGTTGGCATGGTTGTGGTCATAGATCGTGTTATAGTTTAGCAAGCTGTAAATATGCGCTAGTTTGGCAAGCCACAAATTGCTGTTATAAATAAAATAAATTGGTCATTTCACATGGGTAGTTAGAAATCTGTATTACCCTCAGTAGATAGAAGTCAGAATAACTTCGTGAAGAATGACACAAAAATAGTGCATATCATGATTTATTTAATTTTATATATTTTCAACCTCATATATTTGATTGATATGATATGACTATGATATGATAAGTTTAATGATTTCTTCAATAAAATAAATTATTTTCATAATTTAATCAAGGACCCTGACATGACTCTTGATGATAAGTAATGATGATACCTTTAATTATTTTTAAAATCTTATGATATTTTTTAAATATTATTTTTCTTACTGAGTATATGGAACTCACTCCTTTCCATGCCCCCCCTCTAGATGAGAAAGATAGTGAGGAACCGATTGTTGACCTATCCCTTGAAGTCTTTGAGGATCCCGTGGATCTACAAACCTTTATGAGTGCATGACTTGTCCCACACTCTGATGAGCCCTTTTACCTAATGATAAAAGTGGGCCTTTTTGTATTTTGATCTTTTGTATTTTATTGTCACTTTTTACCTCAGATAAATATGTAATTGGGAACTCATATTTTGTAAGGGATTTGAAATAAATTGTTCCCCTGCATACATTTAACTAATATGCACTCGTAATCTGTTTTTATATTTAGCACCCTTATGCCTTAATTAGTATTTGGGATGTCACAAGTTCGAAGGGATGAAAATAAAAAGTTTGAAGACAGAAAGGGTAGGCAACCTTTTAGCAATCCAACAGGTAACCCTAAGGCACCTGTTACAAAGCAAAGTACTATTAAGTGTTTCAAGATTCTCGAGGTTGACCATATTGTATCCCAATGTCCTAGTCAACGTGCTATGATCCTAAGAGATGATGGGGATCTCATCACTGATTATAAAAGTTAACAGAAAGACATGCCATCATTGGGAGCTATTGAAAAAGTATTACCTAGCCAATACATAGAGATGTGTTTGTGGCTCAATGAGTTTTGAATATGTAGGTCAAGTCAGAGGACAATGATTAGAGAGAGACCATATTACACTCAAGGTGTATGGTTAATGGAAAGGTTTGTAGTGTGATTATTTGTAACATCCCAAATGCTAATTAAGGCATAAGGGTGCTAGATACAGAAATAGATTATGAGTGCATACTAGTTAATTGTATGCAGTAAAGCAATTATTATTACGAATCTCTTACAAAATATGAGTTCAAATTACATATATAATTGAGGCCAGAAGTGGCAACAAAATGCAAAATATCAAAATACAAAAAGGGCCACTTCTATCATTATGTAAAAAGACTCAATAGAGTACGAGATTTCTTATAGTAGTCTTGACTACAAAAAAAGGCAGATTTAGTTAACCTATTCACAATGACCCAAATAGCATTATGATATGAACTAGTCCTCGACAAACCCATGATAAAGTCCATAGTCACATGCTCTCATTTCCATTATGGGATAGGGAAACCTTGCAGAAGGCCACTAGGTCTCTGATGCTCTACCTTGATCCGTTGGTAAGTGAGACATTAGGAGACAAATTCAATAATATCCTTTTTCATACCAAGCCGCTAGAAATGTTGCCTCAAATCTTGATACATCTTTGTACTTCCAAGATGGATAGACAACTTCCATGCATTAACATCCTTCAAAACATCCAACCTGAGCTTGGGGTCATTAGGTACCCATATTAGATCTTGAAATCTGTAAAGTCCATCGTTGGTTATTCTAAAATCATGAGGTTCCTCTAATGCAAACTTGTTTGTATGCTTCAAAAGTTTAAAATCTGTAGACTGGGCTTCCCAAATTCTCATAAAAAGAGGGGGTTGGATCCGTATTTGGGCAAGGTATGCATCTTCATCATGATGATTTAGTCAGAAAGCTTAAATTGTCTCAAGCATCCTCCAGCTAGAAACCATCAACTGGGCCAATAAAGCTGAGTCCTTTCAATTAAGGGCATTAAGGACTACATTACCCTTACTTAGGTGGTACAGGATCTTGCAGTGGTAGTCTTTTAAGAGATCTATCCCATGCCTCTCTCTCATGTTCAACCCTCTGGAAAAACTAATACTTCAAACTTTTGTGATCGATGTATATTTTAAAAGTCTGACCGTATAGGTAGTGATGTTATATCTTACGGGTAAAGACTATGGTAACAAGCTCAAAGTCATGAGTAGGATAGTCCTATTCATGCGGCATTAATTACCTAGAACTAGATGCTATAACCCAACCATGCTGCATGAGTATACATCCCAAACCAACATGAGACGCATCATAGAAAACTTGAAATCAACCGGCATTATCATGAAGAATCAACATAGAGGTAGTGGTAAGTCGACATTTGAGTTCGACAAAACATTTTTCACATATAGGGTCCTAATAGAAAATAACACATTTTTGGTGAGGCCTCAAAGGAGCGGCAATGCAAGAGAAACCTTCAATGAAGCGCTGATAATATTCTACCAGTCCTAAAAAGCTACAGACTTTTGTGAAATTGGTCGGTTGGCTCTAATTAATTACTTCTTTGACCTTTGAGGAGTCAATAGAATCTCTATCACCAGAAACCATATGATCAAGGAAAAAAATTGGGTTTAACTAGAAGGAGCACTTACTAAGTTTGGCATAGAGTCGGTGCTATTAAAAAGTACTTGGGACTTGAGTTAAGTGGACAACATGATCTTCAGGTCCTTAGAATACACTAGGTTGTCATCAATGAAAATGATTATGTACGAATCTAGTGCAAGCTTGAAAATTCGGTTCATAAGGTCTGTAAACACCGTAGGGGCATTAGTTAACCTGAAAGGCATGACTCTGAATTCAAATTGACCATACCTATAATGGAATGCTGTTTTGGGAATGTCTTTGGCCTTAACCCTCAACTGGTGATAGCCTTACCTGAGATCAATGGAGAACTCAATCTCCTGCCTGGGTGGTAGACTTGGTAGCTTCGTACGAAAAACATCTGGGAAGTTATAGACGATAAGGATTGTCTGTACTGATTGCTCAGAATCCATGTGTCTATGCATCACAAAGGTTAGAAAAAGACAGGCAATATTAATTTAAATTTTTTTTTCATGCATATGTATTATTCAAAATATTGTTTATTTAAAAACATTCATTCACTAACAAAGCTTTTTGTAGTCATAGGATTGTTTCTTTTTTGGAGAATAGAGTGTTACAATTTTGTCACCACAAATGATGATAGCACGATAGTTTTATAACCAGTCTATACCCAAAATTACATTGAACTCATAAAAATTTAAAAATATAAGATCAATAGTTAGTTATTTACCTGAAACATTTACTCTACAGTTTTTATATGTGACATAGGCTTCTAGGAGTCCCATAGAGGGTGTTTCAATAACTAAAGTGTGTTTAGGTTTTGGTTTAATTTTTAAATTTTTAAAAAATTTACATGACACAAAAGAATGGGTGGCACCGATATCAATCAAAGAACAGGTGGTAGAATTATGAATAGAAAGCGTACCCTATATAATAGCCGGTGTCACCATGGTGCCACACTCGTCAAGATAGAAGACTCTTCACTGGGTAACCGATCTAGCAATATCTCGGGCTTTTGGGGACAATCCTTCACTAAGTGTTGGGTGCTTCCACACTTATAGCAAACATTGTTCAGTAGTAGCAAGGCTGATTACCATGGTTTTGCCTACAAAGCTAGCATGTCTGGAAAGGCTAAACAAGATTACCAGGAGGTGGGGATGGGGCAGTAGCTATGGTAGGAGTTGTTCTAGGTTGCCTGTCAGTGCAATCCTTGCCAATCGGCTTCGTTTTATGTTCTAGTTGAGCTTAGACATGGTTGATGTGCCGAAAATGGTTAGCAAAGAGTTCCTCAGCCAATTAGGCATGCTCAAGGACTTCAGTATAAATTTTGCTTTAATATAGCCACTCAATCAAAAATGTCTACCCTAATACCCTTCAAAATTTTTTAAACCTTTCGGCTCTTAGCGGCATGATCTCTTAAGCAAACTGGGATAACTAGACAAAACTAGTGGCATACTGGGTTAGTATCATGTTTCCCTATCACAAGTCTTAGAATCTTCTTCTTTCTTATCTCAAACATAAATTAGGAAGAAGCTCTTGAAAAAAGTATCTATGAAATGATCCTAGATTGTTGGAGTCGACAAGGCATCTTTCTTGAGACACCACCAATGTTTGGCCTCTCTAGTGAACGTGAATGCTATTATGGGAGCCTTCTACTCTTTGGTGAGCCCGAGGATAGAGAAGAGCTCTTTGATCTACATTATCTTTACTTCAGTGACCATGGGGTCAGGTCCATGATCAAAGTGAAGAGGATTTAGTCTCCTAAATTATGAAATATTTTGGGAGATGGTATGATCAGCTGCGCGATGGTCATTTGCAAAAGGCAGCTTGCCGGCATTAAGGGCAAAGTTTTTGCCCACAACAGTGATCAAACCTCGAATGGCTCAACATATTTCATAAATTCAGCCCCGGTCCCAACATCCTAGGCATTGGGTCATTCTACGGACGGTCTCCCTTGAGTCATTTTGCCTACAAAAAGGAGACAAATGTTTATAAACAAAATGGTTTGCTAAGGTGCAAGGATTATTTCTAATTTTAAGAAATCTCCTATTTTTCTAAATCAAAACCTTAGACATCAATGTAAAGGATGTTCCGAGAATCATTCCCTAATACCAACTGTGACACCCTAATACCTGGTGGGCTAATGGGTGGCTGATAACATAAAAGATACAAGTGTATGAAATATGAACATGTATTTATTCAGTGGAAACTACCATCTCTTATAAAATATTTGAGTTTCAAATACACTTGAGGTCAAGAAGATGGCTACCAAAATACAAATATACACAAAAGTTATGAAGAACCACTTTTTTCATTGTAAGGGGGTTTCATTAGAATACGGATAGATAATGCACTTAAAATTCTTCTAAATGTATAAAAACATATCCAAACATGCCTCAATGGGTAACTCAGCGAGTTGATCATCACTTTCAACATCGTCTAAGAAGGATATGGATTGGAGTGAGTTCCAATAAACTAAGGGAAATAATATTTAAAATACACTACAAGAATTTTCAAAAGTTGATTAGTTTCCAAAACATACCATCAAGAACTTACCGTTAAAATACATTGCAAATCGTGTATTGCTTTATGCAGCGTGCGTCATCGGCTTGGGTGGGGAGCTGTCATCAATTTTGTGACGTGCCGCCATTATTTGGGTGGTGTGCCTTTATTTTTTACATCGCCATCACATTATGTTGGTCACATCTGTCAGTCATCACATCACTTCTTTTCCCATTAACTTTCTCTCTCTTCATCAGATTTTGCCACTTGGCACAAATCCGACTGTCCCCATTTTCTATATATAGGTTCCCTCCCTTCACCATTTCCTCATTACTTCCATTCCATTCTTCCATCCTCTAAGAGCTTAGAGAGAGAAGGAGAGGAGAAAAAGAAGAAAAAGTGTAGGAAATGTCAAGATTTTAGTAAGAAATTTAATATTTACTTATAAACATCATAAGGAGCATTTCTAGAACAAAAAAGTAATGATGTTTAAATTTACGATTTGCAATGGTTGAATTTTATGCCTAAATGAAGTCATTTACACGATAATGCATGCTTTATAATCATATATGAACTTGTTAATTTGTATGTGTAAATTATATGATTTGACGCTTGAAATAAATGTTGATATGTGATGCCATTGACCATTGAAAAATTATTAAGCATGGAATGATACATAGACATCAGAAATATATGTTGGTATTGACATGCATAATTCATAAAGTGTTTCCTTAGGCTTTTTCTCTCTAAGGGGCTTCTGTTTCTCCCCCTTCTAGTTTAAAAAAACGTGAGAAGATTACTCCATGTGGATGATGGTATACCCGCTGACGAGAGTGGTGACGCGGTATGATTATAGGGGGGTCAGCGTTGGTGAAGTATGGCTGTGGCCTAAGTTAACATGTAAGACCACTATGGTTGGCACGGTCGTAATCATAAACCGTGTCATGGTGTGGCAAGCCGTAAATGTGTTGTTTGTTTAGGAAGTTACAAATTGCTGTTATAAATTCAATGAATTTGTCATTCCATATAGGTAGTCATGAATCCGTATTTCCCTCAGTAGATGGAAGTGAGAACGAGTTCGCGAAGAATGACACGAGAAATAATGCATATCATGATTCATTTAATTTTCTCTATTATCAGCATGATTGATTTGATTGACGTGACTATGACATGTTGTATTTGATATTTTTTCTAAAAGATAAATCGTTTTCATAATTTAATGAAGGACCCTGACATGACTCCTGACGGTAAGCATTGATGACACCTTTAAATTTACCTTTAAAATCTTATGATGTTAATTAAATACTATTTTCCTTACTGAGTATATGGAACTCACCCCTTTCCATGTTCACCTCCAGATGAGGAAGATTATGAGAAACCGATAGCGGATCTACACCTTAAAGTCTTTGAGGATCTAGTGAATCCATAAACCTTTTTGAGTGCATGACTTATCCCGCACTCTGATGAGTTTATTACATGATGATAGAAGTAACCATTTTTTTATTTTGATATTTTGTAT
>NW_019014314.1:23160-42814 GCF_000150535.2 Carica papaya | reverse complement strand
CATGGTTTGACTGGTGAACAACCCCTAAACAAGTCATGCAATCATCATAGCTGCACTTAATCTTGGAGCTTGTATAATAGATGAAGTATGAGAAGATCTCAATATGTCCTTAATCGATATCCTTGTCTGGGTTGGAGGGCTTCTCTTGGGGGTTGATTCAACTTAAGGTGATAATTTTGCCTTTATCGATAGCCTCATCAGAGATAGCCTGGGACATCGAGTTACTGGCTTCATGAACAACATTTGTGACCCATTGAAGGCAAATGTAAAGGCCCGAAACTTTAAAAGAAATGAATTTATGATTTAAATATGGAAGCGAATAACAAAGTTAGGGTTTACACAATTTATATAATAATTTAGAATACCAAATAGGCCTATGGGAATGTCTCTTCTAAAAGACAAACGGTAATTAAAAAAATAAAAGAAGAGCGAATAAATAAACTTCCTATGATAATCTTCACTAGCACTTCAAGGGAGTCCAGGTGGTGAATTACTCACAACTCTCTTATTTATCGGGATCTAGATTTTTGTCTTCTTGATATGAAATAGTTAATGAAAAGGTGAGCTACATTATCCCATAAAAAATATAACACTAATCATAGATACAGAAAACTGAAGATTGGTAGAAATAAGAAAAATAACTAATGGATCCATTGTTTTAATTAAATACATTTGACTTAAAGATGTTTGTTTGATACTTATCGTAACAAGTTTTTTTAAAAATAATCTATGAGAACCCATATCCATATCACCTTTAATTTTCACACATAAGAGAACAAGAGATGATAGTTTTCCCTTCTTACTTGCTTACTGGTATCTCTGGGGGTCCATAGAGATGTCCATCTACTCGTGAACCTAATATCTAATTTTAGCAATTAACCGGTTGTCTCCATTTCCCGTCCGATAATGAGCGTAAAAAAATTCCATCACACCGATACCCTATCCGTTATGAGGGTAAACTATATCTCTCAAACCTTTTCGGTCAGGAATTTTTCAGCACCATTCGATTGAGGCAACATTTACGGTAGGGTTCAATATGTACCAAACTCATCCATCCTTTCCCTAGGTACACAGTAAGTCTTTCACATAAAGATTCCCATCATAAAATAACTAATAAACGTATACCAATATCTCATATTATATTTACAAATCAATTAGACGATATTTATGCAGATGATATAGTTTGTCATAACAACAGATCGAGTAACCAGAAAACCGAATAAACTAGATAAATTGATAAAACAATAGAAATTATAAATTAAGAACATGCACCATATAATAATAAGCAGGTAGAGCAGTATATAAAAATAAATAAGAAATCAGGACAATAATGAACTAACCAATTTTGGCTTCACTAGTGACCTGTAATTATTTTTTAGAGTTTTCTAATTTTTTCATAAAGACACGAAATTATATATCGTTAAGCCTCAATTTACCGTAACAGATAATAGAGTGAGGAATCTTTATCCAAATTGGTGTTTCGAGACGCTGTGTTGTTTACTATGCCTCCTAACATGTACTGAATTTCTTGAATTTTTTTTGTAGAATCCAAAACACTCATGACATACTTAAAAATACCAAAAAATTCAAAATTGGTATCCAAAACTCTTTTCGACCAATCTTGGGATTTCAGTATGACGGCGCCACCATACTCTGCTGCCCACGACGGCGGTTCACCTCAGCTTAGCCGGTTTTGGCAAGTTTTACATGTATCCCTACGAAAAAACACGTTAGGGGACCTCTGTTGGCTAAAAAATTACAAAAAGTTGAACTTATTGGCGGGGAGGGGGGGATCTTTAGGTACGGCGACTCCACCTGTCCTCATTTGCAGCTGGGGTTCTTTCCTCGACTAACCTGCACGAAAAAGGACGCTGAACACAATGATAAAAAAATTTCGTGAAACAAGAAGCAAGAAGGGACTCATCGGAGGAATTTTTGAGTTTTGACTGTGGCAGCTTCGCTGGGTTTTGCCTACAGTTTTCAACTCACCCGCTATCCCTCTTGCTCCAATTTGGCCACAGGGATGCTCAAAATTTAATTTCGAGCAGGTAGGGAAAATTTTACATTTTTTGGGCGACTTGGGTGGGTAAGATGTGGCGATGGTTGGCAGTCGACCTTCTCATTCGGTGCCTGGTTCTTCTTCTCCGGCAGGGGCTAGCGGCTAAGGTTTGGGTTTGCTTATAACGCGAAGTATTTATACCCCATTCTATGTCGATCTAGGCCGTTCACTGCGATTGATCTCGTCCGTCCGATCGTGCCTAAGTAAGAAATGAATATGAATTGTTCATCGCGATTGATCTCGTCCGTCTGATCGTGCTTAACGAAGGAATGAATTTGAGTTGTTCACGTGCGTGGAATCGAACCTGGGTCGTCGGATCGCTAGGCATGCGGATCGCTCACATGGCCTCTCATGTGGTGTCGACGTTAGCGTGTCTTGACACGTGGTATGTTCCGATTCGTCGGGGCTGCTGACTAGGCCGTCCCACGCGTTCGAATTTTTTTTGTACTTTGACCCCCTGTTTCTAATTTTTCTTTCAAAAGCACCCCCTAAACTCAAATTTTCACCCATTTTTTTCAAAATTATTTTTAATCTCGTCCCCAATCTATTTTTTCTCAAAAATTTAATAAAATAAAAATATAATAACTTGAATAATTATTTTAATTAAATAATTTAATAAGAAAATTTTATCCTGGGACACTTTTCGAGCCCGAGTATCACAACTCTTCCTCCCTTAAGAAAATTTAATCCCTTAAATTGGTCACTCTCTCACTCAATCGAACAGCTAGGGATACTGGGCCCTGAAGTTTGATTTCAGTTTTTAAGTGGCCTCTTCCTGCATATGATTATGCTATAGGACCTTGACGAAGGGAATTTCTCAATTGTAGAGTACTCTACTCTTCCGGTCTATAATGCCTACTAGTATCTCCTCATAGGATAGATCTTTCTAGAGTGAAAAGGGCTCGTGGAACAGGATGTGTGAGAGGTTCGGGTTGTACTTACGTAGCATGAATATGTTAAACATATTATGAACTCTAGATAGCTTTGTAGGTAGTGTTAGTTTGTAGGCAGTCCTACTAATCCTGTCTGAGATCTCAAATGGCCTGATGAACCAATGATTTAATTTTTTCCTCTTGCCAAATCTACTAATTTTTTTGAAAGGGGTGACCTTAAGAAACACTCGATCACCTTTTTCAAATTCCAAATCCTTCCTCCAGGTGTCTGCATAACTCTTCTACCTACTTTGAGCTGTCTGAATGTTCTTCTTGATTTTAACTATCTTGGTTATAGTCTCCTCTACAAGATCTGAGCCGAACACCTTTCGATCACACACCTTTTTCTAACAGATTGGTGACCTGCAGGGGTGGCCATATAATGCCTTGTACAGGGCCATGCCGATACTTGTTTGGTAGCTGTTATTGTAGGCGAACTCTATCAAAGGTAGGTGATCGTTCCAATGGCCTCCAAAGTCTAGAACACAAGCTTTGAATATATCTTCTAATGTGTGGATCATCCTCTCTTATTGTCCATCGATTTGAGGGTAGAATGCAGTACTGAAGGATAGTTTTGCTCCCATAACTTGCTGAAAACTAAACTAAAACCGAGAGGTGAACCTGAGGTCTCTGTCGGATACTACTGTCACTGGAACTTCATTTAACTTGACTATCTTCCAGATATATATTCTTGCTAACTTACACAAGGGGTCGATCATCTTGATAGCCAAGAAGTGGGAGGACTTGGTGAGCCGGTCGATAATTACCCAGATAGCATCATGTCCTGAACGGGGCTTAAACAACCTATTCACAAAATCCATTGTAATATATTCTCACTTTCACTTCGGGATCGGTAATGGTTGAAATACCCCGCATGCGCATTGGTGCTCTGCCTTCACCTATTGACATACTAGACACTTGAAGATAAAGTTTGCTATCTCTCTCTTCAACGTTCTCTACCGAAACTGGGGTCACATACTTTAATATATTTTAGTACTTTCAGGATGTATAGCGAATTCTCAGCTGTTAGCCTTTGTCATGATGTCCATTTTTAGTTCACTATCATCTGAAACACACATCATGTCCTAAAACCTGAGCAACCCATCGGCAGAGACTCGAAATTTTAGATTTGCTCCATATTCTGCACCCCTCTTGAGAGTTTCTATGGTGAAATCGGTTGATTGGACTTCTTTTATTCTCTGGATCAATTTGGGTTGGACAGTCAGTTGGACCAAACACGCAACTTTCTTCAAATCCTAAAGTCGTATTTGTTGTGCGAGCCCTATTACCTTGTATTCAGAAACCATTAGGTGAACTAACATACCTGCATTTTTTTTGTTGAGCGTGTCAGCTAGCACATTGTCCTTACTTGGGTATACAAAATATTACAATCGTAGTCCTTGAGAAGTTCTATCCAATGCATCTGACGCATGTTGAGGTCTTTTTGAGTTAATATGTGCTTCAAACTCTTATGGTCAGTATAAATCTCAAAAGTCTTCCCATACAGGTAATGGCGCCTGGTCTTCAAGGTGTGAATGAATGATGACGACAAGTTTTAAATCGTGGATGAGATAATTTTTCTTATGACTCTTCAACTGCCAGAAAACATAGATTATGACCTTGCCATGCTGCATCAAAACATAACCCAACCCCAAGTAGGAGGCATCACTATGCACTGTATATCCACCCGTCCTACTCGATAAAGCCAACATATTTGCAATAGTCAATCGCTTTTTAAGCTTCGTAAAGCTCATTTCACAATCCTCATTCAATTCAAACTTAATGTTCTTCTTTGTCAACCAGGCCAAAGGAGCGGCTAGGCTAGAAAATCATTTCACAAATCTGCGATAATAACCTGTCATTCTCAAAAAGTTACGAATCTCCTTAACTGATGTCAATTTCTCCCAACCAAGTATTTTCTTAAGTTTTTTAGAATTTACTGATACTTTATCCCTTGATATGATGTGCTCTAAAAATGTAGTTTACTCGAGCCAGAACCCACACTTACTCAATTTTGCATATAGTTTCTTCTCCTTGAGAACTTGTAAAACCTGAGTCAGGTGGTGAGTATGTTTCTCTCTGCTTTTTGAATAAATCAAGATATCATCGATAAATACAATGACGAACTGATCTAGGAATTATATGAAAATCATGTTCATCAAGTCCATAAAAATAGCTAGTGCATTGGTTAGTACAAATAATATGACCAGCAGCTCATAATGTTTGTACCTGGTTTTGAAGGTTGTTTTAGTAATGTCCTCTAACCTGATCTTTACTTGATGATAACTTGAATGTAATTCTATTTTGAAGAAGACTTAGGCACCCTGTAACTGGTCAAAAAAGTCATAAATTTTTGGGATTGGGTACTTGTTCTTGATCGTGATCATGTTTAATCCCCTGTAGTCAATACATAATCTTAACGTCTTATCCTCTTTCCTTATAAATATGACTCCAGCACCTCAAGGAGACACACTATGTCGGATGAACCCACTATCTTATAATTTATTAATCTGTTTTCTCAGTTCTTTCATCTCAACACAGCTCATGCGGTAAGGGACAATCGAGATAGGATGGGTACTTGGTTAAAGATCTATGATGAACTCAACTTTTCTATCCATTGACAGTCCAAGTAGTTCATCAAAAAATACATTCAGGAAGTCTCGGACTACAGAATCTCTTGAACGTAAACTTCTTTCTTAAGTTTGCCTAATATAGAGAAGACAAATGAGTTAAAGTACAATATAATAAGGAAATTTTCATGAGGTAATAACATTTAAAATTTTTATTAAATTGTAAATGGATCTTTTTTAGGAGGGTTGAATACAAGTTTCTTGTAAAAACAATCTACGGTGGTGTAGTATATCACTAACCAATTCATTACTAGGATTACATCAAAGTCCCCTATGTCAATCTCTATCAGGTCCACACTCAATTTTCTATATGTTATGTGTATATTACAAGCTTTGTATATAACCTCCTCTAGTAGTGTCCTACTTCCAAGAGTAGATACAAACAATACAGAATTAAGTCTTTTAGGTAATACATTTAAGTTTTGTGTAAAAATGTGTGAGACAAACGAATATAAAATATCAGTATCAATCAAAATATGTGTAAGGTGATTGCTGATGGTGTATGTACCCTGTATTACATCCGAGTTAGCTTCAGTGTCCTGCTGAGTGAGGTTATAAGCTCCACTCTAGATAGGAGGTCTAGTCTAATTTTGATTCTGCGGGCACTCTCTCGCGTAGTGTTGGACATTCCTACATATGCAGCAGACATTATTAAGACATAGCATGTTGGTCCCCATGATCTTTGCAACAATGTTGACAAGTTCTTCCACGTCCTCTTATTGGAGCCTGAGTCACCATCCTAAGCCTCTTGTTTTGCTGAACTTGTGTAGTAGGTGTTGATCTGCAGTGTGAAACCGGGGTCTAGAATTCCACATTGTTGGAGGAAAGATGTGAAGGTTTCTCTCTACTAACTGTGCCTTAGCCAAAACGGCTGAGTAGGTGCTGAGTTCAAATGCATACAACTGCTGTCTAATCTCAGGACGGAGGCCCCACTCGAACTTCTTTATCTTCTTGCCTTCATCCATCATGCTCTTAGGGGAATACTGGCCTAACTCTAGGAAATTTCGAGCATACTTCAACACAGTCATATCACTCTAGATTAGGTGTGCAAACTCTATTTTCTTCAAATGCTGGAGATGCTTTAAGAGGTACTTTGTATTGAAGGCTATCAGGAACTGTTCCCAAGTGACTGGAACAGGCAGGGTGGCCTGTTTGACCTTCCACCAGTGACTTGCCTCTTCCACAAGCATGTAGGTAACTAGTACAACTTTTCATTCGGTAACTACTCCAAGAGTCGTGAAGGCCATTTCTGTCTCAACTAACCAATATTCGACCTCTTTGAAAGAGGATACCCCTGTAAAAGTATATGAGTTTAGTATTTTATACCTTTCAATGTAGCTTGAATCCATCATGGATGGAACTAAGTCCCATGAAAGAGGAACTAAATTACACTATGGTGGGACCGAATGGCCTTGTGGTGGTACCGAATGATACGATGGAGGTATCGGATTGTACTGTAATGGTGTCGGATAATACAGTTGAAGAACAGGGTTGTACTAGGGTGGCTGCAAATCTTTCTGCTGTAAGGGTGGCTCAAACTGTGGCAGCGGAAGAGGGTAAGATGACTCTCTCTAGCATCTCAAAGAGTCGGTCAACATACTCTCAAAATGAATCATCCCGGGCTGCTCGATTTAGTGGGGACTTTCCTCTCCTCATATTCTTGTACCTGTATTTCACAAGGAATGGTTGAACGGTAGTTTGTATTTAATGTTTTTAAGTCTTTGTGTAAGGAATGGTTTCGAGGAACGTGACTCTGATACCAACTGTAAAGATCTAAAATCTTTAAAAAAATGAATTTATGATTTAAATGCGGAAGTGAATAATAGAGTTAGAGTTTATATTCTTTACACAATAATTTATAATGCTCAATAGAGTTACGAAAATGTCTCTTCTAAAAGACAAACGATAATTAAAGAAATAAAAAAAAGAGCGAATAAATAAGCATCATATAACAACTTTCACTAACACTTGAAGGGAGTCCGGGTGGTGAACTTCTCACAACCCTCTTGCTTATCAGGATTGGATCTTGGTCTTCTTGATCTTAAATAGTTAATGAAATGGTAAGCTATACTACCCCAGTAAGAATATCACATTAATCACATATATGGAAAACTTAAAATTGATAGAAATAAGAAAAATAACTAATGGAGCCCTTACTTTTATTAAATACATTTGACTTAAAGATGTTTGTTTGGTACTTACCATAACGAGTTTTTCAAAAAATAACCTATGAATACCCATATCCATATCACCTTTTATTTTCACGCATAAGAGAACAAGAAACGATAATTTTCATTTCTTACTTGCTTACTGGTACCCCTGGAAGTCCATAGGGATGTTCTCCTATTTGTAAATTCAATATCTAATTTTAATAATTAACTGGTTGTCCTCATTCCCTGTCCAGTAATAGGCGCCAAATATTCCATCACTTTGATACCATGTCCGGTATGAAGGTGAACCATATCTCCCAAACTTTTTCGGTTAGGGAATTCTCAACCTCGTTCAACTGAGGCAACGTTCACAGTAGGGTTCCCTATATACCGGGTATGTCCACAATTTCCTTGGATATCCAGTAAGTTTTTTACATAAAGATTGTTATCAACAAAACAAACAATAAACGTATACTAATATATTATATTATATTTACAGATCAATTAGACAACATTATTGCAGACGATATAGTTTGTTATAATAACGGATAGAATAACCAGATAACCTGTAACGCCCAATAAATTTTAATTTTTTACTATTATTATTTTTATTAATTTTATTGTTATTTATTTTATTTTATTTTTATTAAATTAAATTAAAATAAACCTAATAAAATAAAATAAATATAAAATTAGGTAAAAATATTAATTGGATTTAATTGAAATTAAATTTGGAAAAAAGGGGTGAAAATTAGAATTCTGGGGGTATTTTTGAAAAGAAAATATGAAACCGGGGGTCAAAATGTAATTTAAAAAAATTGTGCCCCGTCAGCAGCCACGTCAGCGGTCCAGTCAGTAGCCCTGGCCAACTAGGACCTGCCGCATGGCAAGACCACGTCGACCCGGGAACGGGCCACGTGGGCGATCCGCGTGCGCGCGATCGGACGGCCCAGATACGTCCCCGTGCGCACGGACGGCCCAGATGCACGCGCACGGGCGGCCCAGATTCAATCGCACACGGACGGCCCAGATTTAATCAAAATGGACTGCTGTGATCAAAAGGCAAAAGGATATAAATAGAACCCCCATACCTGACCACAAAAACCCTAGTCGCCTGCCCTCGCCGGAGAAGACGAACCAGACGCCGGAGGAGCCGGCCGCCGCCACCCGCCGCCACCACCCGCTGTCGCACCGAGGAGTTTTCTGACCGCCGATCGAGGTAAATTTCATACCCCCGGCTCGTTTTTCTACGCTGAGTTCCCATGTGGCCAAATCGGAGCCAAAATTCCGGCCAAACGGCTGGAAAACACGGCCGAAACCCAACGGCGCCGCCGCGCCCCTCAGTTTTGGCCTCCGATAAGGCCCTTCCCGACCTCCGTTTGATACAATTTTTATATCACCGTGATCACCATTCTTTTCTCTACAGGTTGATCAGAGCAAAATCACCAAAACACGAACCTCGCCGGAGAGCCGCCGCACCCGAGAGCACCGCCGGTAAGCTTCGGTTTTTTGTAATTTTTTGGCTCCCTGAGGGCCCTAGGGTTGTTTTATCATAGGGACCGATGCAAGTGTGGCCGAATTCGGCAGAAAACGGCCAACCCGCGCCGTCGCCGGAGCATGGCAGAGCCGCCGTGCCAGAATTGCGATATTGGCCGAAAGGGGCTCTGGGTCTAATTTGGGATTTTTCGAGACACGTGCAGGTACCAGTAGTGCGTTTCAATTTCCCAAAAAAAATTCAGAAAAAATTAGGGACAGCCTGCAGGCGCACTGTAGAGCCGTATTTGGACCCCGAAACAAGTAAGGACCCCTCACCCTATTTCCTATCACGGTATTAAAGTTCAATAAATGATAAAAACGGTATTTCATGAATCAATATATGTGTGAAATTGTTTAAGGTCGCTAATGGAGCCCGAGTCTGGTGTGTTTGTCGGTTAGCTATTGTTTGGCCTATTTTACGGTTTTAAATGCAGTATGAGGTCTTATGTTTTCATTTCATAGTTTCATGTGCATATATTACTGTTTTATTGATTATGGGTTGAATGATTGAGAAACTGATGTTGTATGTTGTCTTGTTTGGCATAAATTACTGGTTTACTTGTTTGTGTGTGAATTGATGATACTGATTGAGGAAAAGGGGAATGAAATGTATGTAAATTGATAATTGTATAATGTGGTCAGCCTGACTAGATATCCTGGGAGATGGTGGACGGACCGGGTCCGTAGGGAACCCTACCGGGATTGTGGTCTCTCATACCGGACGGGGTATGGAGACCTTATGTGTTTTGGCGCCCATATCGGACGGGGTATGGGGACGGCCCGTTTCACCCTCATACCGGACGGGGTATTGAGGTTTATAGTTTTGGTGCCCATACCGGACGGGGTATGGGGACGGCCCTGGAATCTGATTACAAGTGTTAAGGGCTCACCGGTAGCGGGACCCCTATGGATACTAGTAAGCTGGTAAATGAGGAAAAATATGTTGTGTAATGATTGAATTGCAAATGTGTGATAACTATTATGTTATACAGCTCATATGATTTCATGATGATGATAATGTTATTGCTTTCGTATATTGTTTTATGAATTTCACCGAGGCAAGTGGATAGTAAAGGATTTTATTATTGATAAAAGAATTTGTTGTAAATTATGCTCCATTGGTCTTTTTGTGTTTTCTACCCACCTTTACCTCCGTGACGGTGAGATAGTGTGATATCTTTACTGGGCTGGTGTAGCTCATTCCTTATTTAATCATTTCAGATTAGGAAGACATTGTTCCCGAGCCCGCTCCGCAGGAAGACGGCGAAGGGGACGCCTAAAGACTCCGTAGTTATATTTATAGCTTTTACTTTCGAGTTTCTCTTTCAGTTAGTTCGTTCTTTTATACTTTGAGCACGTTTTTGGTTTTAGTGTAAGGGATGTTAATCGAAATTTTTATTTTGTTTCTGCATTTGACCTTTTTAATACTCATATTTCATTTTAAATTTCCGGGGCCGTTACATAACCGAATAAACTAAATAAATCGATAAGACCATAGAAACTATAAATTAAGAATATGCACCATAAAATAACTAGCAGGTAAAGCAGTACAGAAAAATAAATAAGAAATTAGGACAATCGTGAACTAACCGGTTCTGGCTCCACTAGTGACTTGTAATTATTTTTTAGGGTTCTCTAATTTTTTCATAAAAATACGAAATTACACATCGTTAAGCCTCAATTTATTGTAACAGAGAATAGGGTGAGGGATCATTACCTGAATTGGGGTTTTAAGACGCTACACTATCTACTACGCCTCCTAATGGGTACCAGGTTTTTTGAATTTTTTATGTGAAATCCAAAACACTCGTCACGTACCTAAAAATACCCCAAAAATATAAAATAAGTGTCCAAAACTCTTTCCGGCCAATTTTGAGGTTCCAGCATGATAGTTTCGCCGGCCACAGCGGCAGTTCACCTCAGTCTGGCCGATTTTGGCTGATTTTACATGTATTCATGCGAAAAAATACGTTAAGGAGACTCGGTTGGCCGAAAAATCACAAAAAAGTTAAACCTACCGATGAGAGGGTCTCTAGGTCCGATGGCTCCGCCGGTCCTCCTTCGTGGCTGAGATTCATTCTTCGGCTAACCTGCACAAAAAAGGATGCTGAACACAATGATTGAAAAATCGTGTGAAGTGGGAAGGGGCTCATCGGAGGAATTTTTAGATTTTGGTTGCGGTGGCTCCACCGGGTTTTGCCCACGATTTTTGGCTCACCCGTCATCCCTCTTACTCCGATTTGGTCACAAGGATGCTCGGAATCGAATTCCGAACGGTTAGGAGGATTTTTACCTTTTTTAGGCAGCGGTCGGTGGCTCCGGTGCGGCGACGGTTGACGGTCGGTGGTTAACCCTTTTCTCCGGCGCCTGGTTCTTCTTCTCCGGTGGGGGCTGTCAGTTAGAGTTTGGGTTTTCCTATGACGCGAAGTATTTGTATCGATTCTTCATCGATCTGAGCAGTTCATCGTGATTGATCTCGTCCGTCCGATCGTACCTACGGAGAAAACGAATCTAGACTGTTTAATGCGATTGAGCTCGTCCGTCCGATCGCACTTAAGGAGAGAACGAATCTGAACTATTCACGGCGGCGGTTTACCTCAGTCTGGTCGATTTTGGCTGATTTTACATGTATCCATGCGAAAAAATATGTTAAAGGAACTCGGTTGGCCGAAAAATCACACGTCGGATCTTTGGGCATGCAGATCGCCTGCGTTGCGTAACCTCCTGCGTGGTGCAGACATTAGCGTGTCTTGACACGCGGCATGCTCCGGTTCGTCGGAGTTGCTGACTGAGTCGTCCCACGTGGCTAAAGTTTTTCTTTTTAAACTTTGACATTCTATTTCTAATTTTTTTAAAAAAAACATTCCCGAACTCTAATATTTATATATTTTTTTTCAAAATTATTTTTAATATAATCTTCAATTTATTTTTTCTAAAAAAATTAATAAAATAAAAATATAATAAATTAAATAATTATTTTAATAAAATAATTTAATAAAAAAAAATTATTCTGAACTGTTTTTCGAACCCGAGTATCACAACAAAAATTCTTGGAGAAGGATAAAGAATTCCGATGGATGACTTTGGAGCAGGGAATCGAGTAGTTGATTGTTAAAATCGACTCTTGACGTCTTAAGCGAAGGATCGATCATGTCAAACATGTTGGGACCCATCTCTCATTGAGAGGGATGTAAAGTTGAAAGATATATTGAATTGAAATTAGGATAATAGTCTCTCATGTGCCTGATCAGTTAGCCAATGAGCTCATCACATCTCCAAGAAAGACTTGCCGGACTTTGTTCAAGCTCCTAAGAACTCGAGATACTACTTATTTCTGGATCACTATTATCTTCCATGGCCTGCCTTGGTGGCTACTAATTCTTTTTTTTTTTTTTTTTCTCAATTATAGCACTCCTTTTCTGCTCTCCAATTCTCTATAGCAAAAAGACAAAGATATACATCTATCTGTGAAGATATAAATATATATATATATATATATATACGTGTGCGTGTGTGTGTGTGTGTATATATATATAAAAAGTAGAAGATTGAACAGACATTTCCAACAAAAAGGGTGACAATTTGCCAATTAGTTTCCACCAATCTATTTAGTGTACAAGTAAGCATGATCACATCAAACTGTAACAATTTGACTTCATTCACATCCAACAAATAACAAGACAATTTAATTATCTTTAATTAGTATACAAAAAAGAGTTATAATATATACATATATATATATATGCATGTATGTATAATTTTTATAAAAAAAAAAAAAACCCAAAAGTAAAATAAGTGGTTGAATGCCCATTTCATTTCAATGATGTGGATAAAGTTCGTGAATGTTGTTGTCATAATGACAATACAAACATGAAGGAGGGAAAAAACAGAAAAGGGGATTTATCAAGACACAGTTTACTTAAAAAAACTTTTTGGGAGTTTATCACTTTTCTCTTCTCTTTCTCATAATTTTGTCTTCACAAGCATCAAAATTTTGCCCTACCTTGACTTTGATTAATTAATCTAAATTAATATTGGTAAGAATTATATATAGATATATAGCGCACACATACATATTTTACCACATATTTACTTATTATATTATTGAAGATACATGAATTTCTTACACACGTATATATTATATAATATTAAATTATTTTGAGATTTGAAATGAATATTTGAGCATTTATTATTAATTTTTCTTATTGGGTCATTTTCATTGGTATATTTTATTTGTTTCTATTAATTCATATATATTAATGTAATTAAATAATGTATAGTTGCCTTATTTGACAGAAGATGGAATAGAATCTAAAAAGATAATTAAAAAAAAAATGATGATTAATGGAATGGGCCTGGTATTTGGTACATTAAGTCCACCTCCTCCAGCTTCAGTTTATATATATATATATATATATATATATATATATATATTAGAATCAATTTTTGTGATAATATATATTACTCATCTTTTTGGAGAGATTAAAACTTGTACTGTTACATTTTAAAAAAAAAAATTGCTTAAATATTTAAAACGTGTATTAATTCATGAAAGTATATAAATAGAGTAACTTAAAAGAAAAAAAAAAAAAGGGCTAAAAATAATATTTTAAAAATTTTGAATTTCATCATTATTTTTACTATCATTCTCTTCATTGTTAATTAAACTATACACTTTTCTGAACATAATACATACAGATTATAAAAAAATAAAATTAAGAAACATTTTTATTAGAAAATAAATAATTTCATTTTTGTTACATTTTTTTATGTTTTCTCAAGAAAGTAGAGATTTGAAATTTCTAAAAATAAAAAATAAAATACGTAAATAAAAAAAAAAGAAATTCTAAAAAAAATCTATTTATATGATTCAATAATTATGTTTTGAAAGACATGATACCACTATCTACATACAGTTTGTCCCCAACTATTGAAGAGTCATTCACTGTCACCCATTTTTAACTACCAATCCAAATGGCTTATAATGAATTGTGCAACCCGACATACTTTCCATTCTGCGATAATCAAATATTTGATTGAATGTCTATTCTTTTTCGAAGGAAAATATTGCAGCCAATATAAGATTCTCGTAAGTTCTTTCTCTCTCTCTTCTCCATCTTCTAAAGATTTTTTTAAAAAAATTTTCAATATTTATATTAGATACTATAAACGAATAACTCACATACTTAATTCACCAGCTAAGGATCGGGAAAACCACTTGGGTTTTGTGTTGGTATGTGGTTTTTGTTTTCTCGAATAAGATTGAAAAAGGTTTTTGTGAGGTGGTGGTCTTCAATAATTTGAAGTAGTTAATTTACAAGGTTGCCTAGGGCTGTGGCTCGCAGGAGGCAAGAAGGGATGTGGTGGGTCAGGTTTCGTGGTGATGGGGACTCGCCGTGTCCATGGTTAATTGTTTTATGTTCCTCGAGCAAACGTCGGATGGACTTTTTATTTTGTTATTACTTACTCTGTTAGTATTTATTTAATAATCGACTCCCACATCGACAGGAACCTCTTTTTTTTTTTTTTTCCCAGAAAATGCGAAATTATAATTATTTATTTAAAAAATTATGATAATTATTATTTGCATTCCTGTTTCAATCATTCATGACCAAGGACAATTTTGCACACATCCAAACTTGCTAGGAATCATGTTTCCTCCAATACTAAGCCTGCCAACAAAGACTGTATTTTCCTTTTGGAAAATATGCAAAGTTGTTCTCATTTTTTAATTAAAATAATCAAATAATAGTAAAAATTATGACACAACTGAAAATATAAATATTATTCTCAACTTTTTAAAATTTTTCTACTTTAATTATTCTGCAAGTATATAATATACATTAAAAAAGCAAACACATACTTCACAAAACACACCATCCTTTTTTATGTTGAATCTTACCCAGCAAACGCTTAGCGTTTTGAAAAGGCAACACGAAACTTGCTCCAAAAAGAAAAGAGACGACATGAAAACAATTACTTCAAAATCAATTAACTAAAAAAGCCAGCCCATGGATTTCGATGTACTAAAACCATAACGGCAAGTATCTAGTAAGTTTAATTACACTTGAAAATGCCAAACCTGCAGCCACTATTTACATATGTAATTTTTTTTGTCCTTTTAGAACAAAAAGAGATCTACAAAATGAAATACGAAGACTAAAATGTCTAAACACCCTCCAGATCAATTCTCCCCTCCCTCTTCCATATCTTCACATGATTTATCACAACTATCGGATCCCTCCGCTACTGCATTTAGATCGTCACTGCTGCTACATCTTCTCATGACATTTTCCCCACTGCAAGGTGCGGGTTGCGCAACCAAACCCATGGCAGCCATCCTGTCAACAATGGCATTGACATCTCTGGTTCCACTGTACAGGCCTCGACTTCCCATTATGAGTATGTCTCGTTTCTCGTCTGCTTCTGTCAGAACTGCAGGCAGGACATCCATCAATGGAGGGTTGGTCTGGCTCGAACTACTGATAAGCAGCCGCAGTGTTTCTCTAGCACCTTTATCAACAAGAGAATCACTTTCAGGCAACCCTGAGCTCACAAGACTCGGGTGCAAGGGAGGAATGGTGGTCGAAATAGCTGGACCGGCACTAACGAGGTAACCTTGACCTGATGAGCAGATGTCAATAACTGGGATATGAACAATTGGGTCACAAATAAGTGGTGTGAAGGTGGGGATCTGCTGAGAAGTTGGAATGGGTAATCTCACCAATGGGTCTGGCAGCAAAGGTGGGAAGTTCAGAGAGGGAATGTCGGTCAGATTGAGAGGTGGTGTTGGTTTGAACAAACTAGGAGATGCAGTTCCTGATAACAAGGAAGAAAGAGGTGGAAGTGAAGGGAATCCAATTGATGACGAAGGGCACTGTGGGGGAGCTGTTGTTGCCTGTTGTAGACCTGATGCTCCTGGTGGACACCAACAATAGTAGGGAGAAAATAGAGGTGTATCTATTGAAGCCACATGAGATCCTAGGTTTAGAGTCGGTGGAATTGAGAGCTTCCCCATTGATTCCAAAAGGCTTGGTGTCCGTGTACAGCTTCTATCATCTGGAAACTTTTCACTTTCTCTGTGAATAAGACTAACCGGTTCTCTACTGGTTGCACAAGAAACAGTGATGTTGTCAGATGCTGAAAGATGGTTATCTCCTCGTCTTCTAAGTTTCTCTCTTGCAGCACTCCTCAGACTTCTGGGCATTCCTTCTTTGAAGGAATTTGACCTCGGACTGAGGCCGAGTGAATTTGCTTTAACTGGTTGACTGCCAGAGTGCCGCGAACGTGGAGACTTAGTACATACAGATGAAGTAATTGAGAAGTTGGCTGTTGAAACAGGCAGCTGGGTGGTTAATCCTGAAGAACTTGCTTGGGTCTTACCCATTGCTGATCCCATAAGATACACCCGAAGGTAATTTACAAAATAACCAAGGCGCGACTCACTGATTCCAGTTAATTCAGCAATTGATGGTTTTCTCTTAATCAAGTCTTTCATCTGTTATGCAAAATTAAGGATTATTGATTAGAAAACCCCTCCAAAAAAAGGCAACAAATTAAACAACTAGCACTCATACTTCTAGCTGAAGCATGAAAAGGAAACTAAACAATGTTTCTGCATGCCTAAAATAGTAATTGTCTTAATTTGAATACTTCAAGACACTAAATAAATAGACAATTTTCCATCGGTCTATGCAGTTCAATTTGTAATTCGAGTAGGACATGTGACATTATACCTTCAAGAGCAATTCAGTTCCCAAAAGTTTTCCCTTCTCTGAGCACCAGTAGTAAAATACTTTACCATCAGGTATCTTTATAAGGAAAGATCTGCCAGAATTGTCAGCAGGGATATGCTCAATGACCACAGCAGAACACTGAGATTTGCTGCTGAAGGTAAATAGTCTCTCTGTTTGACCATCGTCCCCAATGAAGGAGAGACGCAAATCTGATGTTGGCAAGAGTGCTAGACTTAAATTCCCCCTGTGCCAATTTCAAAAGGGGATGAATAAACCTTAGTCAATGTGAAAGTAGAAATTAAAAAAATTAGAAAAGATCATAGTGTTGTAAAAATAAGCCAATTTAAAGCTTCTTCATCTAGCAGAACTAAAGATTTAGTTGTCATTATTGATGGATTAAGAAGCCTGCAGAGTTTGGTGTCAGTCAATCATAAATCAATTCAATAAATCTCTGCATGACTGCATTTGGAGTGTAACTTAAAGGATTATATCTTATACTTATCTATCTCCAGTTTTGAAGTACCAGTACATCACTATGCGCTAATTGCAACTACCAAATGCTTTTACTTGCACATTCTCAATCCTGTGGAAAAGGAATGTAGGCAATATACAAAGTTCAATACAGGTATTCCAACTTGTAGCAGCTTCACTAACAATTATTGGCCCAAAGGTCATGCCCAATAACCTTCCCTAGCAATGTCCAACAGAGAACAAAATGTAATTGCAATTCAGGCATATTTGGTGTCCGCACTACAAACAAAAGCTAGCGACCCCAAGGTTGCAATCCACCATAGAACTCTTTTTTATGTATGGAAAAATATTTAACATGGAAATTCTTATAGGCATTTTGTCCTAGATATATTTTATTTGGAGAGGTGGAACCCCGGGGGATTCTTTAATCATCAAGTCCCTCATTCTTGAATATCCAACAGCCATACAAGATTTCAATAAATTGCTTACTGACACAAATAAATGTCAAACAAAAATTCTATCAATAAATTAGAAGGTGATCGCTCAAAAATACATCATAATTGAGAACAATTTTATACAGGCAGAAGAAGAAAATTCTTAAAAACCCAAGATGATAGTTCAGAGCAAGATAGGGATTACTACCATCAACTAAAGCATTAACAAATATATGAAACAAGCCCTTTCAATGCCTGACTCTATTACTATTAATTGGAAATGATGACCCCTATGTAACCAAAAGCAGCAGCAAGCTATATAATATAGGAGATGAAACTACCTTCACTTCCTCATAATTCAGAGATCATACTAGAATACGCCCACTTTACCTACAAGTAAAAAGATATATTTATTTGGAAGCATGATCATTATCACCAATAAACTAAAGTATACAATCCTGCAATTTTTACTAATTATGGAATTAGAACCATTCGACCAATGTTTGTTAAAGCCCTATTCAGTCTTCAAAGCATATCATATGACAGAATGCAACCAGAAATAAACAAAGTTAGAAAGTCAACAAACAACCAAATTTAATTAATAAGCAGCCAAATAGGCTGAATCAGCTAAACTATGAAAAGTCCAAAGGATGAGGATATTTCACAGGAATATCAAACAAAAGAAGAAGTGAGAAAAGAATATCACAAGAAATTTTTTTTATGGAAATGTGAAATTAATATAAACGCACAAAAGAAGCCACTTTGCATCCATTCAAAATAAATTCACTAAAAAGAGAAAGCAACTGAAAAATATACTAGCACCAAAAATCAGTAGGCACAAGCATATGTGACATATGCCATGTGAACTTACTGGAACATCAACATATCTCATGTACTCCGAAATATCAGTTGACTTAGAAAACATTTAAAATTTAAACCATCAGCTTGCGTAGGATATTGATGGCAATTTATAATAGTGCAATCAATTACCATTAGATAGCTGGCAAAAAGGCCAATTAATTATGAAATGAACAGAATAAATATGAATATACATAAAGCCAAAAGTAGAGCTAGCACTCAATTATAGACGGAAAAAAAACTCAAAGAAATGACAGATGAATATAATGCCATATAGACCAGTACAACTTAAATTTTAAAGCACAAAGCACAAAACGAAAACAAAATAATGACTTACATAGGCAAATTTAAGTTATTTTGATGTTGTGTTCACAATTTAAACTATGAACTTGCATAGTTATGTCAAGTATCTGAATATCCAAAAATAGACCAGACATTGCATTTTACTTTAAGCTTTTCCAACATCCTTCTGATAAAATTTCCGAACAATACTCGTCAGCAATTCCATTAGTGAACAACCAAAGCAACTGAAACTAAGACAGGAAACCGAAAGGAACAAGTATGGCTCTCGATATTTGCTAGTTACTACGTAAAAAGCCAGAAAAAACCTAATTTAAAACCCCAGTTCCTCTAGCAACATGTCTATCCTACATTAAGATGCGTGTAAAGAAGCGACATTACAGAACGCCCAAATACACAAAGACAGTTGGACTGCAATTACCTTGTTGCGGTAGGGCAGAAAAGAGTCCCTTGCTTGTTGATTTTTCCCACACGAATGGAAACAGAGGTATACAAAAGCACCTAGCTAGCATGCCGACTTCCGATGGCTCAAAGTGCTGTTCCCGAAA
>NW_019014314.1:9466-22983 GCF_000150535.2 Carica papaya | reverse complement strand
GAAACATTCATTTTCAGCAAAGGTTCAACCTCTCGTCAGCCCGACAAGCCCCCATAACTTGCATATCCTGAGCCTGAAGCCACTGCAAAACCCTATCCTCGCGGTCGCTGCGCTGAAGTAACAAATCTCCATCTCCTTCCTCCACAAAGACGTCCATCAATGGCTCCACGAGCCCGATCTCGCCACTGACCCCGCCGTTGGTTCTCAAAACCCTATCAGACCCAACGCTCAACGTCTCGACGCTGGTCGACGATTGAGAAACAGCATCAGCCGAGTACGAGTCCGAAGAATCATTGAAATCCTCACCGTTGGATTGATCCGCACGAGCATCCCCAAAATCTTGTTCTCTAGATCCAGCCATGTCGAAATCGATTACGTTCTTTACCTTTATCCAACAAAAAAGCAAACAAGTAATTCACCACAAGAATCTTAACCTCAAATCTTTCGGTTTCTGCCTCTCCTCAAAACCGATATCCAAATCGTCCAAATCACAACCAGAAAACCTTAAACAGAAAAACCAATACTCTTAACAATCGCAATCTGAGCCTTCAAAATCAGACGCGAAGATCCCTAGCCAGAAAAACCAACACGTGAAGACCAAATCTTCGACAGGAGAGAAATCGCTGAAGGTAGCAAAAAGGTTTAGATAAGGAGAAGATTAAACGGAGATGAAGGGCGAGGGGGTTCGCTGTTATTTATAACAAATAGCTTGCGGATTTGAAAATGAATAATTAAATAAGGGTTTCGTAGTATGTTTGAGGTCCGCCACGGGGCCCACTGATTGCATGTATCCACGTCAGCGTCTATTTGCGGGACCTAACGAGACAAGTGGGACCCACATAAGTGGGCGTTGGGATAGGAGCCACGTCAGGTTGAAAACTTACCGTTTGGGGAGTTCGGGGGATACAGGGAGGGGGCGGATTGGACGGGTTTAATCGCGGTGGGACCACTAAAAGTACAGCTTGGTTGGGTTCATACATTTAAATTTAAAAAAATTAGGTGAATTTTTTGGCTCGTTAAAAAATTATAATAAAATATTTTTTTTATTTAAATATTTGTTACTATAATTCTATTCAAATATTAGTAAATTAAATTATATTTTTTATTAAATAAAATATTATGAAAGAGTTATTATCAACTTATATTATATATATTATAAAGGTCATAAATAATTAAATAAATAATATTAAAATTTATTAGTTTTGCAGAAGTACTTTAAAATTTAGAGTTATATTTTTTATACAATTTAATTAAAATGTTTAATAAAATTACATGAATATTTTTTAAAAAATATAAAAAAGAAAAAGTGTAATCTAGAAGACTTATGTGATTAACTTTCGCTCTGCAACTGGAAAAATGTGAGACAATCTTTTTGCTAATTTTTTTTACTATTCAAGATTCAGATTTTGGTATTCAAATATGAAATTGTTAATAATAAAATTATGAGTTACACTAATTTAATAAAAATATCAATACTTTGCCACCGATACATAAAATCGAAAGTTTATAAAAATCGTAAAACAATCAATGGAACTTATTTTTTTTCTTAAGTAAATTCATTTAACTGAAAATATTTATTCTTCACTCACCTTTTAGTTCCCATATGTCGTTTATGAAGGAAATAACTAGAATAATAATTCATATTAAACATTTTAAAAGACTAAAAGTAATCAACATTTATTTTTTTACTTACTTATCAGAGCCGCTGGCAGTTTATAGGGATTTTCACTATACGTGGACCAAGTATCTATTCTATTAATCAACCGGTCGTTCCCATATTTCGTCCGGTAATGGGCGCCAATGTAGCAGCCCCGGAAATTTAAAATGAAATTTATATTATAAATATCAAATGCGGAAGCGAAGTCAAAATTTGAATAACATCCCTTACACTAAAACCAAAACCGTGCTCACAAAATATAAAAAATCAAACTACCTAAAGGAAAAACTTGAAAGTAAAAGCTACGAATATGACTATGGAGTCTTTAGGCGTCCCCTTCGTCGTCCTCCTGCGGAACCGGCTCGGGAACGATGTCCTCTTGATCTGAAATGATTAAATAAGGAATGAACTACACTAGCCCAGTAAAGACATCACGATATCTCACCGTCACGGAGGTAAAGGTGGGTAGAAAACATAAAAAGACCAATGGAGCATAATTTACAACAAATCCTTTTATTAATAATAAAACCTTTACCATTCACTTATCTCGGTGAAATTCATAAAACAATATACGAAAGCAATAACATCATCATCATCATGAAAACATATATATGAACTGTATAACATAATACCTATCAAACTTTTCGTAATTCAATCGTTACACAACATATTTTCCTAATTCACCAGCCCACTAGTATCCATGGGGATTCATAGGGGTCCCGCTACCCGTTAATCCTTAACACTTGAAATCCATTCCAGGGCCGTCCCCATACCCCGTCCGGTATGGACGCCAAACCATAGACCTCATTACCCCGTCCGGTATGAGGGTGAAACTGGTCATCCCCATACCCCGTCCGGTATGGGCGCCAAACCATAGACCTCATTACCCCGTCCGGTATGAAGGTGAAACTGGCCATCCCCATACCCCGTCCGGTATGGGCGCCAAAACATAGACCTCATTACCCCGTCCGGTATGAGGGTGAAACAGGCCATCCCCATACCCCGTCCGGTATGGACGCCAAAACACATAAGATCTCCATACCCCGTCCGGTATGGGAGACCACAATCCCGGTAGGGTTCCCTACGGACCCGGTCCGTCCACCATCTCCCAGGATATGTAGTCAGGCTGAACACATTATACAATTTCTATTTACATAATCTTTCATTCTCCTTTTCCCTCAGTCAGTATTATCAATCACATACAAACAAGCAAAACGATAATTTATGCCAAACAGACAACATACAGCATCAATATCTCGGTCATTCAATCCATAATCAATAAAACAGTAAAATATGCACACGAAACTATAAAATGAAAACATCGAACCTCATGCTGCATTTAAAACTGTAAAACAGGCCAAATAACAGTTAACCGACAAACACACTAGACTCGGGCTCCATTAGCGACCTTAAGCAATTTCACACATTCGTTGATTCATGAAATACCGTTTTATCACTTATTGAACTTTAAAACCGTGATAGGAAATAAGGTGAGGGGTCCTTACTCGTTTCGGGGTCCGAACACGGCTTCACAGTGCGCTTGCAGGCTGTCCCTAATTTTTCCTGAATTTTTCTCGGGGAACTGAAACGCACTACTGGTACCTGCACGTGTTCCAAAAAATCCCAAATTAGGCCCAGGGCCCCTTTCGGCCAATATCGCAACTCCGGCACGGCGGCTCCGCCGCTTGCGGCGGCGGTTTGCCTCGGGTTGGCCGTTTCCGGCCGAATTCGGCCACACTCGCATTGGTTCCTGCGATAAAACAACCCTACGGCCCTCGTGGGGCCGAAAATTTACGGAAAACCGAAGCTTACCGGCGGCGGTGCTCTCGGGTGCGGCGGCTCTCCGATGAAGTTCGTGTTTTGGTGATTCGGCTCCGATCAACCTGTAGAGAAAAGAATGGTGATCACGGTGATATAAAAATTGCATTAAACGGAGGCCGGGAAGGGCCTCATTGGAGGCAAAAACTGAGAAGGGGCGCGGCGGCGCCGCTGGCTTTCGGCCGTGTTTTCTGGCCGTTTGGCTGGGATTTTGGCTCCGATTTGGCCACTGGGGAAATCATCGTGGAAAAACGAGTCAGGAGTATGAAATTTACTTCGATCGGCGGTCGGAAATCCCTCCGGTGCGGCGGCGGGTGGCGGCGACCGGCTTCTGGTTCGTCTTCTCCGGCGAGGGCAGGCGGCTAGGGTTTGGGGTCTGGTGTGGGGGTCTTATTTATACCCTTTTGCCTTTTGATCTCAGCCGTCCATTTTGTTTTAATCTGGGCCGTCCGTTTTTGATTAAATCTGGGCCGTCCGTGCGCGCGATTGATCTGTGCCGTCGGATCGCGCGCACGCGGATCGCCAACGTGGCCCGTCCCCGGTCGATGTGGTTTTGCCACGTGGCAGGTCCTGGTTGGCCAGGCCTGCTGACTGGGTCTGCTAACGTGGCACGAGCGTTTTTTTTTTCCTTCTTCAATTTTTCCCGGGCGCTATAACTCTCCCCCCCTTAAAGAAATTTGGTCCCCAAATTTGCCTCGTTACTCTTGATCGAACAGATGGGGATATTGGGCCCTAAATTATGATTCCAGTTCCCAGGTGGCCTCCTTGGGCGTGTGGTTCTGCCACACGACTTTTACAAATGATATTTCCCGGTTGCGGAGTATTCTGCTCTCTTAGTCTGTGATACCGACCGGTACTTCTTCATAAGACAAGTCCTCTCGGAGTGGAAGCGGTTCATGAGCCAAGACATGAGAAGGGTCCGGATTGTACTTACGTAGCATAGATACGTGAAACACATTATGAACCCGGGAGAGCTCAGGAGGCAGTGCAAGTCTGTAGGCAGTGGTACCAATCTTGTCTAAGATTTCAAAGGGTCCAATATATCTGGGGTTTAATTTTCCCCTCCTGCCGAACCTACTAATTCCCTTGAAGGGGGTGACTTTAAGAAACACCCGGTCGCCTTTCTCAAAAGCCAGGTCTCTCCTCCGGGTATCAGCATAACTCTTCTGCCTACTCTAAGCTGTCTGGATGTTCTTCTTGATCTTAACTATCTTGGACGTGGTTTCTTCTACCAAATCCGGGCCAAACAATCTTCTATCGCCCACTTCTTCCCAACAGATCGGTGACCTGCACGGACGCCCGTATAGCGCCTCGTATGGGGCCATGCCGATGCTTGCTTGGTAACTGTTGTTGTAAGCAAACTCTATCAGGGGTAGGTGGTCGTCCCAATGGCCCCCGGAGTCAAGGACACAAGCTCGGAGCATATCCTCTAGCGTACGAATTGTCCTCTCTGATTGTCCATCAGTTTGGGGGTGGAAAGCAGTACTAAGAGACAGCTTTGTTCCCATAGCTTGCTGGAAACTATTCCAAAACCGAGAAGTGAATCTGGGATCCCTGTCGGATACCACTGTTACTGGAACTCCATGCAGTCTGACTACCTCCCGGATATACATTCTTGCCAACTTATCCAAAGGATCAATCATTCTGATGGCCAAGAAGTGGGAAGACTTAGTGAGTCGGTCAACAATTACCCATATAGCATCATGTCCCGATCGTGCCTTGGGTAGTCCCAATACGAAGTCCATGGTGATGTGTTCCCACTTCCACTCTGGAATCGGTAAAGGCTGAAGTAACCCGCCCGGGCGTTGATGTTCTGCTTTGACCTGCTGACATACCAAGCACTTAGATACAAAGTCGGCTATATCTCTCTTCATCCCATTCCACCAGAACCGAGGTCGCATAGTTTGGTACATTTTCGTACTTCCTGGATGCATTGCGAACCTTGAACTATGGGACTCTGTCATGATGTCTCTTTTTAACTCACTGTCGTCTGGGACACACACTCTGTCCTTGAAACGAATCAATCCGTCGGCAGAGATCTGAAATTCTGAGCTCACTCCCTGTTCTGCATTCTTATTGCGGGTTACTAGGGCGGGGTCGACTGACTGGGCTTCCTTTATTCTTTGGATTAACTCGGGTTGGACTGCTAGGTGGCCCAAACATGTGACTCTCTTCAGGTCTCGCAGGCGAACCTGCTGTGTAGCCCCAATGGACCTACATTTTGAAACCATCAGATGGGCTACGGTGCCTGCACTTTTCCTGCTGAGGGCATCGGCCACCACGTTGCCCTTACCTGGATGGTATAGGATGTCACAATCATAGTCCTTGAGGAGTTCCATCCACCTTCTCTGACGCATGTTGAGATCCTTCTGAGTGAAGATATGCTTCAAACTCTTATGATCGGTGTAGATCTGAAAGGTCTCTCCATACAAATAATGGCGCCAGGTTTTCAAGGCGTGTATGATTGCGGCAAGCTCCAAGTCGTGGGTAGGATAGTTCTTCTCATGATTCTTTAGCTGTCTAGACCCATATACTATAACCTTTCCATGCTGCATTAGGACACAACCCAGGCCCAGATATGAGGCATCACTATAAACTGTGTACCCTCTGATCCACTCGGTAGAGCCAGCACTGGTGCAGTAGTCAGTCGCTTCTTCAACTCTGAAAAAATCCTCTCGCAGTTCTCATTCCATTCAAACTTGCATTCTTCTTTGTGAGTCGGGTCAGAGGAGCTGCTAGACTAGAGAACCCTTCGATAAACCGGCGGTAATAACCTGCCATCCCTAGAAAACTGCGAATTTCCTTAACTATTGTCAGTCTTTCCCAACCAAGTACCGCTTCAACCTTTTCGGGGTTCACCGACACCCCTTCCTTCGATATAACATGTCCTAGGAAGGCGGTTTGTTCGAGCCAAAATCCACACTTGCTCAACTTCGCATACAACTTCTTTTCCCTGAGAACCTGTAGGACTTCGGCAAGATGATGAGCATGTTCTTCCCTACTTTTTGAGTAGACTAAGATATCATCGATGAACACGATGACAAATTGATCCAAGAATTCTCTAAAGATTCTGTTCATTAGATCCATAAAGATGGCCGGGGCGTTGGTTAGCCCAAACGGCATAACCAGGAACTCATAGTGTCCGTACCTGGTTCGGAATGCCGTCTTGGGGATGTCTTCGGCTCTCACTTTTACCTGATGGTAACCTGATCGTAGATCTATTTTGGAAAAGACCTGTGCACCCTGCAACTGATCGAAAAGGTCATCAATCCGGGGAAGAGGGTACTTGTTCTTAATTGTTACCTTGTTTATCCTTCTATAATCAATGCACAGTCTCAACGTTCCCTCCCCTTTCTTTGCAAAGGTAACCCCGGCACCCCATGGGGAAATGCTGTGTCTAATGAAGCCACTGTTTTGTAGCTCAGTGATTTGTTTCCTTAGCTCTTCCATCTCGATGCGGCTCATTCGGTAAGGAGCTACCGAGATGGGCTGGGTTCTTGGCAGTAAGTCTATGGTGAACTCGACCTTTCTGTCCCCTGGTAGACCGGGCAGTTCATCCGGAAATACGTCTGGAAAGTCTCGGACTACTGGAATCTCTTGGATACAAACTTCTTTCTTGGGTTTACCTAGTTAGAGAAAATACAATATTAAGGCACTGGGAATTAAGAAGAAAAGAATTTGCCATTAGGGGAAATCAGTACCGAATAATTTTATTAACTTGTAAATGGCTCATCGTTGGGAGGATTAAATACAATCTTTTTGTTAAAGCAGTCTATGGTGGCGTGATACGCCGCTAGCCAATCCATTCCTAGGATTACATCAAAATCCCTTGTGTCTAACCCTATCAGGTCTACCCTCAATTTCCTATCTGCTATCTCCACGGCACATGCCCTATAGACAACCTCTCCTAGCAATGTCTCCCCCCCAGCGGTAGATACAAGCAATAATGAATCAAGTCTATCAGGTGATACACAAATTTTGGAAGCAAGAACATGTGAAATAAAAGAATGTGATGCACCAGTATCAAACAAAACATGAGCAATGTGGCCAGAGATAGTATACATACCATGTACCACGTCCGGGTCTGCGTCGGCATCCTTCTGGGTAAGGTTGTAAACTCTGCCCTGGATTGGAGGCCTCCCTTGATTCTGGTTCCTACGGCACTCCCTCGCATAGTGCTGGGCATTGCCGCATATACGACAGGTGTTGTTGAGGCGGTAGCAGGGTCGGTCCCCATGATCCCTGCCGCAGTACTGACAAATCTTCCCACGTGCTGCCCCCATAGCCTGAGGAGGGGCCTGGACGGCAGGTCTGGGCCTCTTACTGGGTTGGACAGGCATGGTAGGCGCTGGCCTGCGGAGCGGGGCTGAGGGTCGGGAACTTTTCGCTAGCTGATGGCGGGTGTCGAAGCTCCTTTCTATGATCTGCGCCTTTGCCAGGACTGCCGAATATGTCTCAAGCTCCATCACCAATAAGTGCTGTCTGATCGCCGGGCGGAGACCCCACTGGAATTTTCTGGCCTTTCGGCCCTCATCCAACAATGTCTCCGGGGCATGTCGACCCAGCTCCAGGAACTTGCGGGCATACTCCGACACTGTCATATTTCCCTGGACCAATTGAAGAAATTCCATTTCCTTTAAATGTTGGATGTGTTTAGGGAGATACTCCGCATGGAAGGCCGCTAGGAACTGCTCCCAAGTAACTGGTACAGGCAGGGTGACCCGCTTGAGCTCCCACCAGCGTACTGCTTCCCCTACCAAAATATAGGAGGCAATGGCAGCCCTCTGCTCAGAAACTACTCCCAAGGTCTCAAAAGCTCTCTCAGTCTCTGCCAGCCAGTATTGGGCCTCTTCGAAAGAGGATCCCCCTGAAAAAGTAGAAGGGTTCAGTCTTCTGTACCTCTCTATGAAGCTGGGGTCGATCAAGGAGGGAGCGGGGTCCGAGGTAGAGGGACTGGGGCCGACTGAGGGTGAACTGGGGGACCCTGTGGTGGCGCCTGCTGATGTGGTGGGGGCACTGGAATGTGCTGTGGCGGCACCTGTTGGTACTGTGGCTGTGGTACCGGATCGTACCGCGGCTGTGGTGTCGGGTGGTACTGTGGAGGAACAGGCTCCTGCCGGGGTGGCTCGGGATCAGCCTGCTGCAGCGGGGGCTCAACCTGCGCTAGCGGAGGAGGTCCCGGTAACTCCCTTCTCTCCTCTTGCCTTTGCTGGGCAGCTGCAAGAGCCTCCACCATCTCGAATAGTCTATCTAAATACTCCCGAAGTGAATTATCTGGGGCCGCTCGGTTTAGTGGGGGCCTTCCTCTCCTCATTCCCGTGTACCTGCATTCACAAGGAATGATTGCGTAACAATATATCGGTGAGTATTTCTCTAAGGCACATTAGTGTAAGGGATGGGTCCGAAGAAATGCGGCTCTGATACCAACTGTAGCAGCCCCAGAAATTTAAAATGAAATTTATATTATAAATATCAAATGCGGAAGCGAAGTCAAAATTTGAATAACATCCCTTACACTAAAACCAAAAACGTGCTCACAAAATATAAAAGATCAAACTACCTAAAGGAAAAACTTGAAAGTAAAAGCTACGAATATGACTATGGAGTCTTTAGGCGTCCCCTTCGTCGTCCTCCTGCGGAACCGGCTCGGGAACGATGTCCTCTTGATCTGAAATGATTAAATAAGGAATGAGCTACACTAGCCCAGTAAAGACATCACGATATCTCACCGTCACGGAGGTAAAGGTGGGTAGAAAACACAAAAAGACCAATGGAGTATAATTTACAACAAATCCTTTTATTAATAATAAAACCTTTACCATTCACTTACCTCGGTGAAATTCATAAAACAATATACGAAAGCAATAACATCATCATCATCATGAAAACATATATATGAACTGTATAA
Organism: Carica papaya; assembly: GCF_000150535.2. The sequence goes on along the minus strand of NW_019014314.1, from coordinate 13,600 downwards.
CATAATACCTATCAAACTTTTCGTAATTCAATCGTTACACAACATATTTTCCTAATTCACCAGCCCACTAGTATCCATGGGGATCCATAGGGGTCCCACTACCCGTTAATCCTTAACACTTGAAATCCATTCCAGAGTCGTCCCCATACCCCGTCCGGTATGGACGCCAAACCATAGACCTCATTACCCCGTCCGGTATGAGGGTGAAACGGGCCATCCCCATACCCCGTCCGGTATGGGCGCCAAAACACATAAGATCTCCATACCCCGTCTTGTATGGGAGACCACAATCCCGGTAGGGTTCCCTACGGACCTGGTCCGTCCACCATCTCCCAGGATATCTAGTCAGGCTGAACACATTATACAATTTCCATTTACATAATCTTTCATTCTCCTTTTCCCTCAGTCAGTATTATCAATCACATATAAACAAGCAAAACGATAATTTATGCCAAACAGACAACATACAGCATCAATATCCCGGTCATTCAATCCATAATCAATAAAACAGTAAAATATGCACACGAAACTATAAAATGAAAACATCGAACCTCATGCTGCATTTAAAACTGTAAAACAGGCCAAATAACAGTTAACCGACAAACACACTAGACTCGGGCTCCATTAGCGACCTTAAGCAATTTCACACATTTGTTGATTCATGAAATACCGTTTTATCATTTATTGAACTTTAAAACCGTGATAGGAAATAAGGTGAGGGGTCCTTACTCGTTTCGGGGTCCGAACACGACTTCACAGTGCGCTTGCAGGCTGTCCCTAATTTTCCCTGAATTTTTCTCGGGGAACTGAAACGCACTACTGGTACCTGCACGTGTTCCAAAAAATCCCAAATTAGGCCCAGGGCCCCTTTCGGCCAATATCGCAACTCCGGCACGGCAGCTCCGCCGTGCTCCAGCGATGGATTCAGGTTTTACCCATAGTTTTCAGCTCATCCACCATTCTTTTTGCTCCGATTTGGCAATGGAGGTGCTCAAAATTAAATTTTGAGCAGATATGAGAATTTTTACTTTTTTTTACAGTCAGAGGTGGCTCCAGTGCGGCGGCAGGCGGTGGTCGGCTCCCTTCTCCGGCGACTGGTTCTTCTTCTCCAGCGAAAAATTGGCGGTTAGGGTTTGGGTTCATTGTGATGCGAGATATTTATACCTGTCTCGCTTAAATATGAACTGTTCATCACGTTTGATCTCGACTGTCTGATCACGTTTAAAGAGAAAATAAATCTGGACCATTCATCGCGATTTAATCTTGACTGTCCGATCGCATTGAAAGAGGGAGCGAATTTAGGCCGTTCATCGCGTTTAATCGCGACTGTCCGATTGTGTTTGAGTAGGAAACGGATCCGGATCATCCATGCCCGTGGAAATACTTCCGGACCTTCCAATCGTGGGCACGCAGATTGCCAGCATGGCACTGAGTCAGCGTGCCTTGTCACGCGATGCGCACTGGTTCGTTGGGGCTGCTGACTAGGCAGTCCTACGTGGCAGAATTTTATTTAATTGTATTTTGACTCTCAGTTTCTAATTTTTCTTTTAAAAACACCATACGAACATAAATTTTCACCCATTTTTTTCCAAAATTATTTTCAATGTCATCATCAACCTATTTTTTTTTTCTAATTTCACATTAAATAAAAATTTATTCATTTTAAAATTAATTTCGGATTAAATTTCAGGCCGAGGTATTACAACTCTCCCCCCTTAAAAGAAATTTGGTACGTCAAATTTGTTTCCCTCTCACTCAATCAAACAGTTTGGGATACTGGATTCTAAATTCTGATTCTAGCTCCCATGTGGCCTTTCTCTGTGTGTGATTCTGCTCTAGGATATTAACGAAGGGAATTTTTCGATTGTGGAGTACTCTGCTCTTTCGGTCCATAATACCCACCAGTACCTCCTCATAAGACAGATCCTTCTAGAGTGAAATGGGCTCGTGTACCAAAATGTAAGAGATGTACGAGTTATACTTGCATAGCATGGACACATAAAATATATTATGTACTCTGGATAGTTTTGGAGATAGTATCAATCTGTAGGCAATAGTACTAATTCTGTTTGAGATTTTAAATGACCCAATAAACCAGGGATTTAGTTTTCTTCTCTTGCCAAACCTACTGATTTCCTTAAAATGAGTGACCTTAATGAACATTCAATCATCTTTCTCAAATTCTAAATCCCTCCTCTGAGTATCTGTATAACTCTTCTGCCTACTCTAAGCCGTTTAGATGTTCTTCCTGATCTTAACTATTTTCGCTGTAGTCTCCTCCACAAAATTTGGGCTGAATAATTTTCTATCACCCACCTCTTCCCAACAGATCGGCGATCTGCATGGGTGAACATATAACGCCTCGTACGGAGCTATGCCGATACTTTCTTAGTAGTTGTTATTGTAGGAGAACTTTATTAAGGGTAAATGATTATCCCAATGGCCCCGAAGTCAAGAACACAAACTCATAACATATCCTCTAGTGTGCAGATCGTCCTTTCTAATTGTCCATCGGTCTGATGGTGGAATACAGTTAAGAGACAGTTTCATTCCTATGACTTGCTGAAAACTAGACAAGAACTGAGAAGTGAACCTTGAGTCCCTGTCAGATACTACTGTCACTGACACTCCATGTAACCTTACTATCTCCCGAATATACATTCTTGTTAACTTGTCCAAAAGGTCGGTCATCTTGATGGTCAAGAAGTGAAAAGATTTAGTGAGCCGGTCAACAATTACTCAAATAAAATCATGTCCTGAGTATGTCCTAGACAATTCTGTCACGAAATCCATTATGATATGTTCCCACTTTCACTTCAGAATTGGTAATGGCTGAAGTAGCCCGCCTAGGCATTGATGTTCTGTCTTGACTTGCTGACATACCAGACACTTGGAAATAAAGTCGGCCACCTCTCTTTTTATACCGTTCAACCAAAATCAGAGTTGCATACTTTGATACATTCTAGTGCTTCTAGGATGCATGACAAACTTTGAGCTATGAGCCTATGTCATGATGTCTTTTTTCAGCCCACTGTCACATGGAATATACACCAAGTTCTGAAATCTAAGCAACCCATTGGTAGATACTCGAAATTTTGAATTTACTCCCTGTTCTGCATCTTTTCTAAGGGCTACTAGGATGAAATCGACGGATTGGGCTTTATTTATTCTCTAAATCAACTTGGGTTGAACAGTCAGATGAGTCAAACAAGTAACTCTCTTCAGGTTATGAAGTCGTACCTGTTGTGTGACCCCTATTACCCTATATTGTGAAATTATTATGTGAGCTAATATAGTTATACTTTTTTTACTGAATGCATTGGCTACCATGTTGCCCTTGCCCGGGTAATATAAGATGTTACAATCGTAGTTCTAGAGGAGTTCTATCCATTGTCTCTGACGCATGTTAAAATCTTTTTGAGTGAATATGTGTTTCAAGCTCTTATGGTCGGTATAGATCTGAAAAGTCTTCTCATACAAATAATGGTGCCAACTCTTCAAGGCGTAGATAATGGCGGCAAGTTCTAAGTCATGAGTGGAGTATTTTTTCTCATGACACTTCAACTGTCTGGACTCATAGACTATGACATTCTCATACTGCATCAAAACACAGGTCAACCCCAGGTAGGAGGCATCACCATAAACTGTGCATCCACTTGTCCCACTCAGCAAGGTCAACATAAGTGTAGTAGCCAACCGCTTCTTTAGTTTAAAAAAGCTCATTTTACAGTTCTCGTTTCACTTAAACTTGACGTTTTTCTTTGTGAGTTGAGTCAAAGGAGCAGATAGACTAAAAAATCATTCCACAAACCTGCGATAACAACCTGTTATCTCTAGAAAGTTACGAATTTCCTTAACTAAGGTTAATTTTTCCTAATCGAGCACTGCCTCAACTTTTTCGGAGTTCACTAACACTCCATCATCTTGATATGATGTGCCTTAGGAAGGTTGTCTATTTGAGGTAGAACCCACATTTACTCAACTTTGCATACAACTTTTTTTCTTGAAAACCTACAAAACCTAAGTCAAATGGTGATCGTATTCCTCTCTGCTTTTGATAGATTGAGATATCATCGATAAATGTAATGACGAATTGATCCAGAAAATGTTTGAAAACCCTATTCATCAAATCCA
>NW_019014313.1:18101-37799 GCF_000150535.2 Carica papaya | reverse complement strand
TTATTGCTTTCGTATATGTTTATGAATTTCACCGAGGTAAGTGAATGGTAAAAGTTTTATTTTGATAAAAAGGATTTGTTGTAAATTATGCTCCATTGGCCTTTTGTGTTTTCTACCCACCTTTACCTCCGTGACGGTGAGATATCGTGATGTCTTTACTGGACTAGTGTAGCTCATTCCTTATCTAATCATTTCATATCAGAAAGACATTGTTTCCAAGCCCGTTCCGCAGGAGGACGATGAAGGGGACGCCTAAAGACTCCATAGTCATATTCATAGCTTTTACTTTCGAGTTTCTCCTTTAATTAGTTTGATTTTTTATATTTTATGAGCACGTTTTTGGTTTTAGTGTAAGGGATGTTAATCGAAAATTTGACTTCGTTTCCGCATTTGATATTTTTAATACACATTTCATTTTAAATTTCCGGGACCGTTACAGGGCCTCTAGGTTAGCTCTCCAGTGGGTGGCCCAGATGAGCAATCAGCTGGGATGTTCTCCTATATCTAATGAGCACTACCAACTACTCTATACAAAGCACTGTTAATTCCAATTTCATATAAACAGCATGTGAAAATTTTAATCTCTAAGTCAGAAATAACTCAAAACGCGTCACAGAACTCATTTAGTATCCTGAAAATCTCAATCAAAGAATTAAAGAAAGAAGTATATCATCTGTGATGTTTAAACAAGTTTAGATTACTTGTCTTGAGAGACCAAAGGAAAGACACAGGTTACTTGTCTTGTTAACTAAATGCACAGGCCCTTTCACCTCGATATTAAATGCCAGAAAAGGGGAAATTACCGCAATATTAAATGTCAAAGAAAGGGAAGTTATAGGATTCCTTGTCTCAAACCCCTTACTGAAAACTGTCTTGTAGAGAATCCATTAACGAGTATTGATAGGTATTCCCATTGAAATTCATTGGTATATCCAATTCCTTCATTTTTTTCCATGATCATGTATATAAAGAGACACTCAAGTTAATCAAATGCTTTTTCAAAATCCTTGAGAAAGCAAATCCAGCCTCAACCATAGATAAAGTAATGATAAACTTCTTGTTTAAATGCTAAACGGATGAATAATAATTAGTGGCATAGGAAGGAGAGGCAAGGGAGCTTTCAATCCCCCACACACTCTCAAAAAAACAAAGCTATGGAGTCCTCTTTTTATTCTATGCTATGTCAAATATATTAGTAATATGTAACATTATGTAAACTAAAAATTACAAAGCCTAAATTACATAATATAATATGAGAAAAATTTGTCTAACATAGACACATATATAAACACATGCACAAACACACAAAAATTTGTACACAAACATTTATGATAGATTTCTTTTTTTATCATCTTGAGAAAACATATATGGTAGATTATAATTCATGTAAAAAAAGAAAAGAATGTATAAGTAATAGGGGGAGAACATGTCATAGCAGCTGAGAAAGAATATTACAAGATAGTGCTGAGTGCTAGATCATTTGCCTGGGTAACTAATTTACCAAAATCAAAAGATAATTAGGTTATAAGAAAATAGTTTAATTTCATGATTTATATAAGCAAGAATTTCCCTGTTCAATCAAAATAGTATGGTTTATCTTAACCTAATGTCTAAAATTATGTGAATCTAGAATACGGATTAATGGGAACTGTGTCGACAAAAGGCGATATATATAGTTTTGGGATTCTGGTGATGGAGACATTCACAAGAAAGAAGCCTACAGATGAAATGTTTGCAGGAGAAGTAAGCCTAAGGAGATGGGTGGAAGAGTCATTTTTTAGTGAGGATATTTGGGAAAATGTTGTGGATAACACTCTGTTGAAGGTAGATAATGACAAGCACTTGGAAGCAACAATGGAGTGTATATCATCTGTTTTGAGATTAGCCTTGAACTGCTCAGCAGAGTCAGCTAATGACAGAGGAAATATGAGGGATGTCTTGGCCACTCTCAAAAAGACAAGACAAAAGTTTGCAAAGAGTGTAAGACGTTATAACCCAGCTTAGTACAGTGGAATTACTAGCCACCCAAAGCCAAGGCACTAAAGTACATTTCTTTATAGTTTATATTTTTATTGAGCATAATTATGAAGGAATGTATTTTTAAAATTAGTTACAAGAATATATTTTTAACTTAGTTTCTTGTGTATGGTATTATTTCAAATTCTAAATTTTTAGATGTAATACAAAACCAAGATGATGGAGTGTACTTGTAAAACTCAATAGCATCCTCTTTTGCCTATAAAAATCTAAAGTTGTACAAATTAATAATTAAAGGGTTCTTATTTTATTAGAACACAATTATAGCAGTTGTGGATCATATTATTAGAGGAAGGACACTTGTCTTCCTACAATCTGTGATCAAAAGGGAGCATGTGCTATGGTGCAAAGAGAGAACAATTATACATGCTTGGATCAACGTTTAATCAATCATTGTATCAATCTAGTTATGTTCTCTATCATTTAGATGTTTGGAGAGTTATCTGTTTTTATTGAATCTTGCTCCTCGGAAGAAACTTCTGCAATATAACTTAAAAAGTTTCTTTCTTCTACTGTACTAAGCATGAGACTTTTCTTAAACCATGTCTCAATTCAATTTTTGTTTTGTTTTATTGGAAACTGAGGGTAACGGTTGTTTAACCTGTACCTTCAGTGTTTGAATTCAGTCAAAAAGAACCAAACTCTAGTCCTCTCTAGTTGTTTAATTACTTATTTTATTTCAATGATTATGGTATATTAAGTTAATTTATTTTGTTTTGTTTTTACTTATTTGCAACTTTATTTACGTTTCATGTACTTACTTGGGATTCAATATTTGTAATAGGTTAACCTTTGAAGGCCCTTTTGCTTCACTCCAACTTTATTTTCATGTAATTTATGATACTTAGCTATTTACTGCTACTTTTTTTAATAAAAAAATGTGTAATTAACTACAAAACTTGGAAGTAGTCCCTGGAAATTTTGGCTCGCTGCCCATTTGGCTGCATTATGGGTTTCGAGTTGTTGGTTCTAGGGGATCAATATATTTTGCAAAAGACATAAAAGTTTCGATTAAGACCCTTGTTTCTAGGACGAGCTTCTCCATATAACCCAATCCAGCGACAAAAATTGGCTGTTCAGTGGTTGAACAGTAGTCTGTGAATTGCTTTAACACCACAATCTTCTCAAACCCAAGCATCCTTGCAAGCCTGAGAGAGAGGAGGATAGCTTCTGTCTCAATCATTAGTGAATCATTTGTATTGACAGAATCAACGTGGCCTTTGTGCATTCCATTTTCTTCTCAGGTACTCGCAATTATGGCCTTCCCTTCTTTTAATGATACATAACACTGAAATTTGACCACTTGTAGTTCTTAGATGCTTTCGGCTTCGTTGTCGGTTGGGAGACCACCTTGAAACAACACAGCTTCTGCCATTTTATAAATGCTTCTTAGTGTTTTCCTGATCTTCAAGGTGAAGCTTGGATTCCATGTTATTTTATCATGAAAAATTTGATTTCTCCAGCTCATATATAGTCTGCCATGATGGATGCATGCGGCAAAATATTTTGCTAGAATTCCCTTTCTTCTCTGGTCAATTTCTGCATGTGAAACATGTAGTTTGGATATTCATTGCTTGAGTTCAGATTTAGCTGATTTGGCTTGAAACATCATTTACAACTCATCCAAAGGGCACTACTCAGATGACGTTGAACAAAAATATATAGATATGAGCCTGGCCCTTCATTACAGAATATACATGATTTCATATGCTCGGTGTTATTATCACTTTGTAGTCCTCGTTGGCAATTATTAAATAGTCGTGTATCAATGAACTTTCTACCTCCGTGGTAGTTTCCAATCGAAGCTGTTGCAGTGGCACTCCATCTTTCGCAGAGGACTTTATAGGCTAACTTAACACTGTATTAATATATAATCCTTCAAACATAAAAAAATTTCGTTATTTTCATATATCATTATTTATTATCGTATATTAATTAATTATTATGAAAATTTATTCTAGCAGAATGTGAGTGGTACAAAACGAAGCGAGGTAAAAGGAATAGCGAGAGAAGGACAATAGAAAAAACAGAAAATCGATCTAAGCTTGAATTAGAAAAGGTAATGGAGGAATTTGAGCGGAAGATGATAGAGACGCAGACTCGGATCGAGGAATGACTCGAGGTATCTAGTGGGAGTTTGATTTTGGCCATAAAAGAGGGGAAGACAGTGGAAAGATCACAAGGACAAGGACGAAAAACCCCGTTCTTTTTCGGTGATGAAGCGTTGATCGAGGGAGGAGGGTGAAGTCAACCCCAAAGGAGCCGTTGGTTGAAAGACTGAAAATGACTGGACCCAAGGAGAACTTCGAGGTATTGCGTCCTCCTCTGACTATAAAAGGGGAAGCGATTGAAATTTTGAGGGAAAATGGAGAAATCGACTGGGCTCGGCCGAAGAGAAAAAGAGGGAGAGAGACGCAGCTAAGGAGGGTCTGGAGACGAGAGAAACAGAGGGGAGAAAGGAAAAACTGAGAGGGAATCTTTTGGGGTTTTTGGTGGGTGGAAATGGAGAGAATTTCAGGGGATAAGAGGGAAATTTTATGGGCTTTTGGCGAGCGAAAACAGAGGTTTTTGTTAAACCGGGGAGGGAGACTTCCGTAAAATTGGGGGAAGAGCTGAGCGCTTGAGGGCGTTCTTTTTCTTCCGAGTTGAGAAACACCAAAAGAGAGGGGAGAAAGGAGAAGACCAAGAAGCTTTTTTGAGAGAGAGAAATCAGGAAGGGACCGGTAAGAATTCTTTGGAGTCAGCAGTGTGGGAAATTGGAATGCAAAAATCGACCATTAGGTATGATAATAATTTAACTACATAAAGATGTGCTAACTATTTTGGAACAGAACTTTTATGTTATTGCTAAACTAGCTATAAACTATAGTCATCTGTTCTTCGTTATTTCAGATATCCTCCTTTGTTTCTCTTCAAGATACATGAAGAAGAAGAAGAAGAAGAAGGGTAGTTTCTAATTCTACTCTGTAATTTTGACTCTTTGGTAGAAAACAAACCAATTAGATTTTGAAATAAACGTCCCCAGAATATTAAATTACAATAACATCATTCTTCTTTAATTCTTCCGACCAGCCACAAACCAACGAAGAGGATTATTCTTTACATTTATGGAATTATACTTACGTTGAGAATTATTCTGATGATTGATGGTACTTATTGGATGGTAGTTTAATTGAATAAACTCTTAACTTTCTCTTAAAAAATAATAATAAACACATCCAACCCATTTTACACTCAGTTTTAAGTTTGCAAAAATTAGATTATCATTATAGGATTAGAAACATATTCAGCTTTGTTTTTTATTTGTCCATAGAAAATATAATTTCTTACTTTTAAAATGAAAATGTTTAATTTTCATTGTCATTATAGGACACTTGTTTAATTTCCTTAGAAAAAGATTACACACTAAGTAATAAAGAGGATAATGTTATTTATTTGAAGATTTTTTTAGTCTGTTGCCTTTGTCTAGAGCACAATTCAGCATTCAAACGTTTAATCTCAAAGGCAAAGATGTTTAATCCATTTATTGGTTTTGTTTTTTTTTTTTTTCAATATCCAATGACAGAGATAGAATGTTTCAATATCTCTATCTCTCTTTTTCAATGCATATATATATATATATAGATGCAAGGGTCAACATTAGGATGGTCTAGTTCCACTTCAAAGGAGATTAAAAGAGCACCCATGAAGAAGATGAAGATGAGTTTCCATTTGGTTTCAATATTGTTGTTGCTATGCTTCTGTACAGCTGCAATGGCAATCAAAGATTTGAGTATTGATCAATCAGCTCTTCTGGCATTTAAATCCTTCATCACCTTCAGCCGTGAAAACATCTTGCTATACAATTGGACTACCTCTGCCACTGTTTGCCACTGGATTGGTGTCTCCTGCAGTCTCCGCCATGGAAGAGTCACAGCTTTGGACCTTTCAGACATGGGGCTGACGGGCACTATCCCTCCCCATCTAGGTAATCTCTCATTCCTTGTCTCCCTGAACTTGAGCACCAACAATTTTCATGGCCCAGTACCAGAAGAGCTTACTCAATTGTGGGACTTGAAGTTCATCAATTTGACCGACAATCACCTCAATGGAGGAATACCATCATCAATCGGTAATTTACGAAATTTGCGTCAGTTCAGCCTCTGTAATAACAGTCTATCAGGTACAATTCCGTATTATCTGCTGAACTTGTCTAAGTTGGAGGTATTGGACCTGAGTCTTAATCTCATTCGTGGAAACATTCCTCGTGAGATTGGTAAGCTTACTAACCTTAAAGTAGTTTATTTGACATAAAATAACCTTTGTGGATCTATTCCTTGGACCATCTTCAATATTTCCTCACTGCAGAAGCTTAGTTTGCAAGACAATAGCTTGTCTGGTACTCTACCAGATCAAATGTGTGATCTTCTTCCTAAACTTGAGTATCTTTCTTTTGCTGATAATGAATTGTAAGGTCAGCTTCCTTCAAGCTTGGATAAGTGCAGGGAGCTTCAACTGTTGGCACTGTCACTCAATAGATTCACAGGGAGATTACCCAGAAGTTTTGGAAACTTGACCAAGCTCCAACAAGTATATCTGGGTTATAACAACCTACAAGGTTTGGTTTCTATCTATATATCATCTTTACTTGTCCTGCATATGTTATTTTTTATGAGGAATTATTAGACTGATCATATAATATTATTTATGAATGTTCCCCCCATAGCAGGTGAAATACCTGTTGACATTGGCAATCTGCAAAATCTGATGTATCTGAATATGGCTTTTAACAAGTTAACTGGTGTAATCCCATCCACCATCTTCAACATCTCGACCATAAGAGTTATTGAACTAGAAGACAACAACCTCTTCGGTCATCTGGAATCAAGCATAGGTCTTTCGGCTCCAAACCTCGAGGAGCTTTACCTGTGGGGAAATAACCTTAACGGAGTGATCCCAGCTTCTATCTCCAATCTTTCCCAACTCGTACTCCTGGAATTGGGCTCGAACTTTTTCTCAGGCTACATACCAGATACACTTGGAAACTTAAGATCACTCCGAATACTGAACTTGCACCATAATAATTTGACAGCACAATCTTCTGACTCTCCTTGGAGCTTTCTCTATTCCTTGGGAAATTGCAGACAGTTAAGAGTCATTGAGTTGTCATATAATCCCTTGAGTGGCACCCTTCCAACCTCTATTGGAAATCTCTCTTCATCTGTTCACCATTTAAATGCCAGAAATTGCAGAATTAAGGGTGGTATGCCTAAAGAGATTGGTAACTTAAGCAGTCTGATAGGTTTAGGCCTTGACAACAATGAATTGACTGGAGCCCTTCCAGCCACAATTGGCAGACTACAAAATCTACAAGCATTGTATCTTCCTCAAAACATATTACAAGGATCTATTCCTCCTGAACTGTGTCACTTAGGGAGTCTGTATGCTTTGATCTTGAATGGTAATGCCTTTCACGGGTCTTTGCCTGAATGCTTATATAACTTATCTTCCCTTAGAGATTTCGACTTAAGCTCCAATCAACTAACTTCTGCTATACCATCTACCTTATGGAGACTCACTGACATGTTGCAAATAAACCTGTCTTTGAATTCGTTAACTAGCAATCTCCCTATGGATACTGAAAATCTGGAGGTCTTGACCAAACTAGACTTATCAAGTAATCAATTTTTCGGTAATCTTCCAGAAAGCGTTGGAGGCCTAAAAGGTCTTTTGCATCTTTCCTTGGCAAAAAATGGCTTACAAGGAAATAGTCCCCAGTCATTTGGAAATCTGATAAGCCTGGAATTCTTGGATCTCTCTTACAACGATCTTTCAGGAGTTATTCCCAAGTCCTTGGAAAAGCTTTCCCATCTCAAGCAGCTTAACTTGTCTTTCAACAGGCTAGAAGGAGAAATCCCTACTGGAGGGCCTTTTAGAAACTTTTCAGCTCAATCATTTCTGCATAATTATGCTCTCTGCGGTTCACCGCAACTACTTGTTCCGTGTTGCAAAAGGCCAGCTATTGATCGATCCAAAAGGGTCATGTCACTTGTACTCCAGTTCATATTTCCAGGCATTGCATACATAATATTAATAGCAACTGTTATCTTTATCATCTATAGGTGGAGGCATAAACAGCAGGCCAACAAGCAGAACAAACAAAGTTTCTCACTCCTTGCAACATGGAGAAGAGTTTCATATATTGAACTTAAAAGAGCTACTAACGGATTCAGCGAAAGAAACTTGCTCGGAATAGGAAGTTTTGGTTCAGTGTATAAGGGAACACTCGCAGATGGGGTAAATGTTGCAATAAAGGTTTTCAAGTTGCCGTTAGAGAAAGCTCTCAGAAGTTTTGAAGTTGAAAGTCATATGATGCGTAATATCCGCCATCGGAATCTTGTCAAAATCATTAGCAGTTGCTCCAATGATGATTTTAAGGCCTTAGTGCTGGAGTTCATGTCTAATCAGAGTCTTGAAAACTGGTTGTATTCTCACAACCATTTTCTAAACATGCTACAGAGACTGGACATAACAATAGATGTTGCATCAGCTCTGGAATATCTTCATCACAATCTTCCATCACCAATTGCCCATTGTGATTTAAAGCCTACCAATGTCCTCCTAGATGACAATATGGTTGCACATGTGGCTGATTTCGGTGTTTCCCAACTTTTAGGAGATGATGAGTCTGTGAGACACACCTTGACGCTTGCCACTATTGGGTATATGGCTCCAGGTAATGATACCATCTCTACATTCAATTTGATTCACTTATCATTTTCTTCTTGCTTAATTTCTACCTCTATTTTTTACCTTACTCTTAACATACATACAATTCAAGCTTTCATTTTTCGCCAACCATCCTTAGTACTAAACATCCGCCAGTTCATCAAGGAAGAGTAATGCAAGCCCTGCTTTTTATTCCTTTTGGGTTCAGTGTACCAAAAAATATTTGTCGCATCTCTGGATCCAAGCGCCGGGATTTATACCTTCAAATAATGGAATTTCCACTTTGGGCAAGCTGACCAGGTTGGTGCGAACTGGACTGGTTCACATTTAAGGGTTAAAAACCAGTTCGCATTAACCCATGAATTGGGTCTAATTTGGTCCATTATTTTTTCAACTGGTTTACTCCCTACACCATTTTGTATTAACTCATAGATTCTTCAATGCATTCTCCACTGAAATCAGTCTATTTATATGCATACTCGAGGGTCGAATGCATTTTTAGGTACGGCAGCCTATTACAGATCGGGTGCACATCCGTTGCAACCCATGCAAAGGATTTGTTATAGCGGTCGGCAAAACTACCTACCGAAAACCCTAACCACATCTTCCAGATTTTCTAAGGATGAAATAACATTTTCACATTCTTGCGTGTGTTTTTCATATTTCATCCTTGTACATGAATTCCTTTTTTCACCCTTCCCCTACAACACCTTCAAAGGCTTCGTGACACCAACAAACTCCAAAAGGATACAATTAAAATAACATACAGATCCAGCAGCTTACAAGTAATCAACTGAATCAAATGTTTTTTCAAAATCCTTGAAAAGCAAATCCACCCTCAACCATAGATAAAGTAATGATAAGCTTCTTGTATAAATGCTGAATGGATGAATAATTAGTGGCATAGGAAGGAGGGGAAAGGGAGCTTTCAACCCCCCAACCCCCTCTAAAAAAAATGCTATATAGTCCTCTTTTTCTTCCATGCAATATCAAAATATATTAGTAATATGTGAGATTAAGTAAGCCAAAGAATTACAAAGCCTAAATTACATTATATAATATGAGAAAAATTTGTCTTAACATAAACACACACATGCATTCACACAAACATAAATTTGTACAAAATCATATATGATATATCTCTTTTTTTATTTTTTTGAGAAAACATATATGATAGGTTATAATTCATTTAAAAGAAGACAGGATATATGAGTAATAGGGGAAAAACCATATCATAGCAGCTAAGAAAGAATATTACAACATAGTACTCTTGATGCTGAATAATTTGCCTAAGTAACAATTTATCAAAACCAAAAGATAATTAGGTAATAAGAAAATAGTTTAATTTCATGATTTATATAAGCAAGAATTTCCCTTTTAATTTCTAAATAATATGGTTTATCTAAACCTAATGCCTAAAATTATGTGAATTTAGAATACGGATTAATGGGAACTGTGTCAACAAAAGGAGATATATATAGTTTTGGGATTCTGGTGCTGGAGACATTCACAAGAAAGAAGCCTACAGATGAAATGTTTGCAGGAGAAGTAAGCCTAAGGAGATGGGTGGAAGAGTCATTTTTTAGTGAGGATATTTGGGAAAATGTTGTGGATAACACACTCTGTTGAAGGTAGATAATGACAAGCATTTGGAGGCAACAATGGAGTGTATATCATCTGTTTTGAGATTAGCCTTGAACTGCTCAGCAGAGTCAGCTAATGATAGAGGAAATATGAGGGCTGTCTTAGCCACTCTCAAAAAGATGAGACAAAAGTTTGCAAAGAGTGTAAGACTTTAACCCAGCTTAGTACAGTGGAATTACTAGCCACCCAAAGCCAAGGCACTGAGGTACATATCTGTATAGTTTATATTTTCAATGAACATAATTATGAAGGAATTTGTGTATTGAAAATTAGTTGTAAGAATATATTTCAACTTTAGATTCTGGTATATGGTATACTTCAAATTCTAAATTTTTTTATGATAGTGTGACCTCAAAAGCATCTTCCTTTCTCCACAACTGTATATTTCCAATTATATATGTGTGTGTGTGTATATACAATCACTGAAAATATATAGCAGAGAGAGGGTACATTTTCAAATAGTAGAAGTATTTAACCCAATGGTTTTGTCAATTCTATGCTCACACTATAACCATATAATGATTAATCACTTAATTTAATAATTTTTATATATTTAGTTAAATTTTTGTTCTTATAACTTTATTATTATGTTAGTTTTTATTATGTAAAAGAAAATTAAATAAATTTAATATCAAAGTTTATGAAGAAAATTATATACAGTTTGTAAACTAAAGAGCTATCATTAATTTTTTATTTAAAATGGAAAGTTTATATATATATATATATATATTCCTTAAATGTCTGTAAATTAAAAAGTTAATTTTTCCAATTTTAAAAAGTAACAGATTTTTGTTTATATATTTCATATTGTGGTCCCAGCACGTAACAATAAATCTTCACTGGATATGGTTGATATAGAAACACAAACCACACACACACAGAGATCGAATCTTTCATGGCGACCCTCTGCTATCAACCCTCCGTCGTCTTCTCCTCCTCTTCCACAACAATCACTGCCATTAACACCCAACCAAAACCTCAACAACTCTTCTCTAAGCCAACACTACCTATAACCCTCACGGCAGTCATAGCCACCACCTCCATCTTCACAACCTCCCTGTCCTCTCTCGCAGCACCAGACAGCCCCTACCGGATCTACTACGGAACCGCCGCCAGCGCCGCTAACTACGGGGGATACGGCGGAAATTCCGACAAGAAAGCCTCGGCCGAATACGTGTACGATGTGCCGGAGGGATGGAAGGAGCGGCTGGTGTCGAAAGTGGAGAAAGGAACGAACGGGACGGATAGCGAGTTCTACAATCCGAAAAAGAGGACGGAGAAGGAGTACCTGACGTTTTTAGCAGGATTCAGACAATTGGCTCCGAAAGACATGGTGCTGAACAATTTGGCGCTGTCGGATGTAGAATTGCAGGATCTGATTGCGGGAGCGGACAGCCTGGTGTCGGAGGAGAAGAAAGACGAGGAAACAGGTCAGGTATATTATGTGTATGAAATTGACGGGATCGGAAAGCATAGTCTGATAGCCGTTACCTGTGCGAAGAATAAGCTATATGCGCACTTTGTTAATGCTCCTGCTCCGGAGTGGAAGAGGGATGAGGAGACGCTCAGACACATTCATCAGTCCTTCAAAACTGTGGGGTAATTTTGTAATTTTCTAATTCATATATATATATATATATATATGCGCGAGGAGCTCTGAGATTAATTGCGAATTTTAAAAAATAAAATAAATTTATTAATATAATTCGGTAATTCATATACAATAATTACTATAATATGAAAGTATCTAATAACATAATATATATGTGTGTGTGTGTAAGTAGTACCAGAATTTGCTATACGGCGCTTCCTCATTTTTTAAAATTATTTTTAAACATTATAATAAAATTATTACGATAATCTATATTTTAAGTTGATTAATAAAGAATATTAACCAGTTATATAATGTAATTATAATTTAATAGAAGAATCATATCTAAATTTAATTAAAAAAGTTTCATTACTTGTTGCTATTAATATATCATTTTTTTTTAAATATCTTTTATATTTTAAATAACAAATTGGTTTTATATATTCAATATCTACTATATATAAAAATTATCCACACATTTTTAGTTAAATTGATAATATATAATAGACAATAAAATTAAAGTTTATAACAATTATTTATTTAAATGTATAAATATAAAAAGTAAAACAATTTTTTAATTAATTTAACAAACACAAAAATAATCCATTTAAATTTTTATTTATTTATAAATTAAAAAATTATTCAATATATAAGTTATTGATCAAATATTTACTTTTATTTATTAGGCATATTTCACAAAAAATAATGCAAGACCTATTTTTACATTGTTGTTAGGAATATATTTACTTATATATATATAACTTATGCATCATGGATGGATTTTACCATTCTAAAAGACTTATTCTCTTTCCAATCTTTTTATTACTTTAAAAAAAAAAATTATGAGTCAATGGTGATTTTTAGCGTAGAATAATACTTTTTTTTTATTTTTATATAATTATAAAAGATTTAAAATTATGTATTATGCATACAACAAAACTACAAAAGTATTACATAAGAAAAGATAGAGAATAGCCTTTGGGGGGAAAGAGATCTAGTGCTGAAAAATTGGCATAGGAGTGTATAGCTTCAGAATATATTAGAAAATTTTCCCAATTGGCTTTGGATTCCATTCACATGTCAAGCATGATCTCTGACCCAGTGAATCCCTACTATCATTTTCTTCTTTGCTTATTCTTTCTCAGTTTTGTTCACTTGCATGTCATTTCTTTTATTATATTGAGGTTTTGTGAAATTGAAATTTTGGGTACGAAATTTATAGTTGCGGAATAAGATATAAGTGAGGTTGAAAAGACAAAATTAAATGGGTAAATTTTAATTAACTTCTACGTATTAAATAACTAATGTAACGACTCTGAAAATTTAAAAGGAAATATATAATAATTTAAGTGCGTAAACGAAATAAAATATTAAGTTTTACATCCTTTACACAATAACTTAAAAGTATTAAACAAATATTACGGAATGAATTCTCTGAAAGAAATACGAGAAATACGAAAAGTAATGGAAAATAAAAAATATCTAGTGATACTCGCAATCTTCTTGCGGATTGAACTTTAAAACCAGGTTCTTTTGATATGAAATTGTTAGATAAGGGATGAGTTACACTACCCCAATAAGAATATCACACTATATTACCAGCACAGAAGCAATGATTGGTAGAAAATCAAAACAACTAATGGAACACTAGATTTAGCAAATTCGTTTATCAATCGTAAAATCATTTACCGTTCACTTATCATTATAGAATTTATGAAAACGACCTATAGAGACAATAATATCATACAGATCATAACTTCATACACAATCAGTAACATAGAACATATCATAAATTCATATTCATTAATAATAAACTAAATCATAACCGTTTCTTATTTCACCAGCCTACTAGTATCCATGCAGATCCATAGGGGTGTCCCCGCTACACCTGAACTATTTTCCTTAATAATCTCAATTACAGGGTCGTCCTCATACCTCGTCTGGTATGAGCACCAAGATATTAAACCTCAATACCTCGTCCGGTATGAGGGTGAAGCGGGCCATCTTCATTCCCCGTCCGGTATGAGTGCCAAATTTTCAAGTCTCCATATCTCGTTTGGTATGAGACAACGTTTACAGTAGGGTTCCCTATGAATCCATTCCGTCCACCATCTCCCAAGATATCTAGTGAGGCTGTTATCTTATCTTTTTATTTGATCACACCCTTTTCCTATTTTTCCTTAGTCTCCGTTACCAAATCAAACATAATCACATAAACAAATGAACATGCATCCGGTGATGCAATCATATCTTAAATCCCAAAATCAAACAGTGGTCGAGTAAGATAATAATACATGCATTTAAACCATAAAATAGATAAAGCAGAAACCATCATACTTTTAGACGGCAAAATAAATCAATAGAAATCAACAGAGAACAATATCTAGTTCGGACTCCATTAAAAATCTGTAATTAATTATGCAAATCTATTTAATTTGTACAAAATACCGTATTATTATTTATTCAAACTTCAATTCTATATAGGAAATAGGGTGAGGGGTCCTTACTTAATTTGACACCGAAAGCTAAATGGCTTACTGCGCCTACGGGCGATCCCTAGGTTCCCTGAATTTTTTTTCGAAAACTGAAATGCACTTATAGTACCTACAAATGTTCCAAATAAACCCAAAAATCAGTCCCAATGCGTACTCGATCAATTTCAGAAATCCCGCACGGTGGCTTTGCCATGCTCGGCCAACGTCGGCTTCGCCGTGCTCCGGCGACGGTGCCGCCGCCCGCACCTGTGGTCCGTCTCGGATCGGCCGTTTTCGGCCAAATTCGGTTGATTTTACATCGATTCCTGCGATCACACATGCTAAAGGGCCTCGGTGGTTCGAAAAATACGAAAAATCAAAATTCACCGACGGCAGGGCTCTCCGGTGCGGCGGCTCTTCCGACTCACGTTGCGGTTGGGTGTTTCACTTCGTTCAACCTGTAGAGAAGAAAACGGTGACCACAACGGTAAAAAAATTACACAAAACGGGAATTGGAAAGGACCTCATCGGAGGTGGTTTGTGAAATTTCCTGCGGTGGCGGCGCCGGGCTTCGGCGGTGTTTTTCCGGTCAATTGGCTGATTATTTCACTCCGATTTATCTATGGGTGGGTTTAAAATCTAATTTTATGCAAAAAGATAATTTTTTACCTTTTTTGACGGTCGGAAGGGTTCCGGTGCGGTGGCGGTCGGCTCTCTAGCGGCTGGGTTGTCTTCTTCGGCGAGGAGTTCTGGCAACTAGGGTTAGGGTTTGAGTACGGATGAGTATAAATAACCATCCACTTTTGATTTGTACCGTCCATCGTTTTTTATCTGTACCGTCCGATCACGATTAAATAGGGAGTGAATCTGGGCTGTTCATCACGATTCATCTATGCCATCCGTGCGAGCGGGAACGGATCTCAGCCGTTCAATCGTGCGCACGCAGATCGCCCACATGGCTCCCCTCGCGTGGCCTCCCGCGTCAGCGCCTCTGCCACTTGGCGCGTCCTGGTTGGCCGGAGTTGCTGACCGGACGTCTAACATGGTGTAATTTTTTTAAATTGCGTTTTGACATCCGATTTCTGATTTTTCTTTTAAAAATAATCTCAGAACCCAAAATTTCACTATTTTTTTCAAAATTATTTTCAATTTAATCATTTATCAATTTATCTAAATTTTTATAAAATAAAATAAAATAAAATAAATAATTAAAAAATTATATTTATTAATAATAAATAAATAAAATTTTAGTTGGGTGTCACAACCAAGGTTTAACAAAAAAATATTGAGTCCAAATAGTATAATCCTGGCTTGATAGCTTAAGTTTTGATTATTTATCCTATTATATAAACCCACTTTTTAAATATATCTTCTTCTTCTTTTTTAGATCAAACATTAATTATATTGATTTGATAAATAATTCATTAGTATAAATATAAGTTAATATGATTTGTTTAGAGCGTGATTAGAGTATTAAGATTAAACATGTTTACAAAGAAATTAATCGTTATGCTGACTACTTATCAAATATTTTTAAATTCTCTTCGTCTTCCGACTAACTTACATTCGATTGCCACACTCTTTAACATTATGAATGAAGACTCCATCCGTATTTTTTTAGTTTAGAATCTGCTTCCTCTAAATTTTAGTTTTGTTTTCTGTCTCTTTTACCCTTTGTACCTAAAAAAAATATAAGTTAATATTACTCTTTATAAACGTATAAGAAATATTCTCTTCATGTTGTTAGAAAAAAATGAATAATTAGAAATTGTACGTACACATAAAACTAGATTCATAAAATCACCAAATTAATTAAATATTTAAATCATAAATTCCCCTTTTTTTTGTAATTTTCATTTTCCAATAAAAAAAAAGTAAAAGAAAAATATTTATATTCTCGTAATTGAGTTGGATAAGTTTCAAATAGGTCAACATAAAACTCCTACACATTTCATTTATTAAGTAGCATTTAATAAGAGAGTTTTAGTTTAAGATAAATGAATACAATTATGAGATAATACCCTTCTTATTTACATTATTTTAATTACAACGAAATATTTTGATTATGTATTTAGCATAATTTTAAGGCATTTTGAATCACTTTTGATCTCGTCATAATTCACTAATTACGGGATAATTATTAACCAAAGAGTTCAATTTTAATAGAATTTTTAATTGATACAATTCTAACATGGTCTTTCAATTGTATCGTTTTAATTAAAATATAATAATAACATTTCACGTCATAAATTTATTTTAATTATCTCAGTTTTAATCTTACTAAAATTGTTTTAATTAGACAGTTCTAATTTTAATAGAATATTTACCAAACAAAAATAGTCAAATATAATTTTTAATTAAACAACATATATAATTAAATCAGTAGAATATTTTACAAGATAATTTTTAAGACATTGACATTTTCAGTTTTGTCGATTAAATAAAATAGATTAAATAATTAGACAATCAGTGTTTATCTTTGATTTTAAATTTTTAATTTCAACAAAATTCTTAGTTAGGTAGTAGTACAACACACAAGTCAATTTAATTTAATTTTTAATATAATATTTATTTAGACAGTTTTAGTTTCAATTAAAATAATAAAATTTTCAGTAGGATTTAAGTAAACAGTTTTCCTTTAAATAAAAATTTTACTTTAGCATAATTTTTAAATTTTATTTGTTATCTATTTGATTATGTGCTTAAAAATTAATTTTTATTGTTTTAAAAAAATATAATTTATAAATATCTACTCTTATTTCTTAAAATATATATATTATAAATTTAAGATTTAAATTGATTTATTTGTGCATTTAAAAAATTTAAAATTCTTAACTGTTCAAGATTTAAATTAATTAGTTATAAAAAAACAAAGGAAAATAAAGAAAACAAAACGGCATGTAACGGTAACGTAACGAGGGGCGCGGGCAGTTTCGTCCAATCACATTGACCGTCGGCGAAGACTCTCTCTCTTGTATTCTTCAATTCTAAAGTAAGTCCAAATCCCATTCTCGTAAATTCAACCAGAATTTGGAGGGTAATTATGGAAATTTGTGAAATTAAAAAATAATAATAATAAAAATGAAGGGGAAGCGAAGAGAACGGAAAGTAGGGAGAGAAAACAAAGACTAGAAAAGAAAGGAGAGCTGGATTCACATGGGCTTGTTCTCTCTCTCTCTCTCTCTCTGTCTGGGTCCTCCTTTTCCCCGCTCTCTCCTTCTCTCTCCACCATGATCAACAACCAAAGTGATTGAACCATCTTCAATAAGTTCTTCCTCTAGCTGTTTCTTATTTCTCTCTCTTTCTCTTTCTACCCATGGCGGATGATAAGGTAACTTATTCACTAATTTCCCCTGAAAATCTCTTTGCTTTCCCGGAAAAATTCGGCATATTTTGGCTCTTCTTTTTCTGGGTCCAATTGTTTTTCCTTTTTCATTTCTGGGTTTTGGAGGAAAAGGTTGGAAAGGCGATCGAAAGAGGATTTTAGACGTTATGTTTGTTTCTCTTATTTTCTCTTTTGTTTTTGTTATTTGCTCAATACAAATTCCAAATAGGATGAAGGAAAGATTAGTTTTTTGGTGGTGAGAGGCGGGAATTATTGCATTTTTTTCAGTGAAAACATGAGCTTTTTTTGAGTTTGTTTTTCTCTTCTTGCTTTTTCTGAGCTCCCAAGCAGGGTATGAAGTTTTTCTTTTTTGTTTTTGTTAATTTTGGGTATATAGTTTTTATTTTTCATGCAGGATCTGGCTAAATCAGCTTATTTTAAATCCGTAAACTATTGTTATGCTCGTTGTTCGTCTCGATCTGAAGATATTTCACTCTTTCTTCTCTCGCATTTGATTCTTTTTTCTTTTCATCAACACCCGAAGCTTTTAGCTCTGCCGTGCTGTATCTTTTTCTTTTCACTTGTTTGGATATCTGATCTATGCTCTAGGTTTAAAGGTAGTTTCAGTTCGATGGCAGCTAACTTCGTTCTATTTTACTTGGATGTGGTGAATTTTTGGTGTTGGGTCTGTTTTCAGTTACATGTAAATTTACAGTTCATATGTTTCAGCTTTATGATTTAGATATCGTACTTGCTTAGCTATTATTAACTTACGAATCCAATAATTTGTATTTTTCTATTATTTTGCTGCCTTTTCTTTTCCTTAGAAAAATTGCTTCACTAGGTGACTGAAGTTCAGCTTATACATAGTTCTTCTATTGTTATCCGCTGTCTCCAAGTATGAAAACTTAGTTCTTTTTTTATGTTTCTTAAACTCTCTGTCATCTTCCTGTTTGTGTTGTTAGAGGAGTTTTTTTTTTTCCTTCAGTTTTTAAACTTTATTGTGCTTGACAAATGATTTAGAGAGTGCCCATAAGTGAAATCTTGATGGTCATACATATTGCAGGAAATGTCTGCTGCTGTTGTTGATGGAAATGATCCAGTTACTGGCCACATCATTTCCACTACAATCGGGGGCAAAAATGGAGAGCCAAAGCAGGTATGTCTTTACATGAATTTGCTATTTGGATATGTAGATCTTTGATAACTGACTCTAGATTTGTTTTCCATGCTTTGGAATTTCATGTTTCCTTGTGTTGGTTGTTGCAGACCATTAGTTATATGGCCGAGCGTGTTGTGGGAACAGGATCCTTTGGGATTGTCTTCCAGGTAGTCAAACTATGTGGTTTGTCTTAGTTTGTGTTGCTAATGTTTCAAAGAATTAACATGTCGGTTTCTTTAGGCAAAATGCTTGGAAACTGGGGAAACTGTCGCTATAAAGAAGGTTTTGCAAGACCGAAGATATAAAAATCGTGAGCTGCAGCTAATGCGCGTGATGGATCATCCAAATGTCATCTCCTTGAAGCATTGCTTCTTTTCCACCACAAGTAAAAACGAACTTTTCCTCAACTTGGTCATGGAATATGTACCTGAGAGCATGTATCGGGTGTTGAAGCACTACAGCAGTGCAAATCAGAGAATGCCACTAATCTATGTGAAGCTTTATATGTACCAGGTATCTACTCCTTATTTAGGTTAACCCAATCTCCCATGTTATTCTTGTACTAATCAAATATAGGATTTTTGGGTGTATTGTAGATTTTCCGGGGGCTTGCATATATTCACACAGTACCTGGAGTTTGCCATAGGGATTTGAAGCCTCAAAATCTTCTGGTATGAATATCTGGATGAAAATAACTTAAAAAAAGTGGTGATTACTAATGAATTTAAGTTGTCGTCTTGCAATAAGAAATCTTGTC
>NW_019014313.1:0-17900 GCF_000150535.2 Carica papaya | reverse complement strand
CTTTACTATGATATCTCTGATATGTATGATGCAGTTGCCTGTTTTTGTTACTCACTCAGGCTATTGTGATCTATAGACTCTTGATATAGTAGTACTAATACTAGCACCAAATTTCAATGGGCTATTTTCGGGTCTTAAGTGTTCCACCTGGCTTCATCTCTGATATTGCTATGTGGTACCTTAATGTAGAAATTCTTTATGTCATGAAGAAATGATTGCCTCTCACTTATGAGTCTCTCATGTATTGATGAGTATTTTTCCGCTGGCCAGGTCAAAGGTGAAGCTAACATTTCATATATATGTTCACGTTTCTATCGGGCTCCTGAGCTTATATTTGGTGCCACTGAGTATACAACCTCAATTGATATCTGGTCTGCTGGTTGTGTTCTTGCTGAGCTTCTGCTAGGGCAGGTTGGTATTTTTCCTTTTGGATTTTCCTGTTGCTGGCAATGTTTGCAAGATTTAATTTTGTATTGTAATGTCTGGCTGATGATTACGAGTTACTTTCTATACAGCCACTGTTTCCAGGAGAGAATGCGGTGGACCAACTTGTTGAGATTATTAAGGTGCAATTTGCTTATAATACTCTGAGACATTCAACTTGCAGGCTAATTACTCAGGATTTGATTTTATTTTCTCCTACAGGTTCTGGGTACACCAACTCGAGAAGAAATTCGCTGCATGAATCCAAATTATACTGATTTTAGATTTCCTCAGATAAAAGCCCACCCTTGGCACAAGGTTTTTAATTGCATCTTCTTATTTATATTGCTTTTATCTGGACTTGAATCTCTGTATGCTGCAGGGGAACATCATCATCATGCATTTCTCAGGCATTCTTATAAACTACTTTTTCTTTTTATTATGCGTGTTTGTATATCTAGGCATACTTAATTCTTTATTTAAGGCTTCTTAAATATTTATCTCAAGGTTGATTCTGATGGATTGTTCTTTCATTTAGGTTTTTCACAAACGAATGCCTCCAGAAGCAATTGATCTTGCTTCACGGCTGCTGCAATATTCACCAAGTCTTCGTTGCACAGCAGTGAGTCTGATCATCTTCCCTACCCCAGCGAAAAAAAAAAAAACCCTTTTGAATGTCTTGGTGTTTATACCGTTAAAATGGCCCGCATCTATAATGCTTTCTGATCATAATAAAATTTTACGGAAAGATCACATGTTCTCCCTCAATATGTTTATTTTTCCAGCAGTTGTCTGAGTCAAACTAACTTCTTTTCATCACAGCTTGAAGCATGTGCGCATCCATTCTTTGATGAACTTCGGGAACCTAATGCTCGCCTGCCTAATGGTCGCCCTTTACCACCTCTCTTCAATTTTAAACAGGAAGTATGGCTTCTAGCTTTCTGGACCTCAGTTTCTTGCTTTCTTACTTGAGCATGATTTGGCTAATTATAACTCTGTGGCGTTTGCATATGCATAGGCACCTAAATTTGCATGTACTTAATGAACCCAGAATGGCATTGTTTTAGGTGCCATGATATTTGGTTAAGAGAAGATTGAAGAGCATATGGGGTTTTATTGCTTTTACTGGGGTGTAGGGAGCAGGGATGGAGAAGTTGATTAACTTATGTTGAAGATTTCATTTTATGATGAATTATATTTTGTTAGGATTCTTACTTTCTGTTAAACATTTCCGATGCAACTGTTTTACTTCATGTTTCTGAAGTTTTTCAGTTTTGCTTTCTTATTTTATTTAGCTAAAAATTTTTCCCATCAAGTGATGCTTACAGTTGCACTGTTTTGTTTGCAGTTATCAGGCGCGTCACCAGAGCTTGTTAATAAGTTAATACCAGATCATGTAAAACGACAATTGGGTCTACATTTCCTTCATCCAGTTGGAGCTGGGACATAAAATCAGCAAAAATTATGTCGAATACACACCTTAAGTTGATTGGTGACACAAAGGGGGTAAATATCTTTGTGTTGAATCAAAAGTGCATTGAGGCCTGCCCTGCATCTTACTCTACCACAATCGGAGGCAGCTGGATGGTTGCATTTCTTGATGGTTTCTTTTATATTTACCTCATGTATCAACTCGCTCCCTTACATTTTCTCAAAAATGCATTTTTGTTTTGTGTACATGTTTGATAGTAAAAAGATAGCCTAGCTGAGGAGGAAATTGAGGAGTAAGTGTACTTGTAGCTAGGAAGAAGAAGAAGGCCACTAATAGAATGGCCAGAAGATAGGGGGTTGGGTTTTGTTGGTTATCGGGGTTGGTGTATTTGCATCTCTTATTTTTAATTTTTGTGGCTGGTTTCCTGATGGTGGCTGACTCAAGAATTTCAGACAATTTCTGTTACTTACTGTATGTGCAAAGTAATGTTATTTCCTTCCTTTAAGCATCTTCTTTTGTAAATTTGTCCTCTTCTTTTTTTTTTTTCCTGTCTTCCCCAAGTTTCATCATCTTGCAAGAATGGTCTATCATCCATGCATTTCACATAAAGCCTTTTTTGGGGCTGATTTGCTCTCAACTCCTGATGTTGCTTGTGTAGTTTACTTGGAATGTGATTATCAGATTGGCTACGTCTTCAGATGCAGTTATAAGTGTAAACCAGAATCCGTTCTTGAATTGGTTGAAGTTATTAAAACGGAAAATGCTTTTAACCATAGAAGAAGGAATCTGTTTTTTTTTTTTTTTTGGTTTTGTTTTGGGTAGGATAAGAAGGGTATTCTTGAGCTTTCACTGGAAATTTTTTTCTTTTCTGGGTGTGCTTAAAAGTGGGAAGGCAAATTGACCATTATTGTAGAAATGATGCATGGGTATGCAGTCTGAAAGGAATCTAGCCCCGTAAGTGTTTCCTTTTTATGATTGGGTTACCATAATTATATAATATAGCAGGGAAACTTGACTAATATTTTTGATGTGTTTTTTTGACCATACTGTGCATGAATAGTCAAGAGAAATGATTAGGAGACATTGTGATGATACTTTGCGCATGATTTGACAAAGAAATAATTCTCATAAAGTGATGTAAGCATTCCATGTGCTTATCATTGTGTTTCTCAAATAGCCTTTGGGTAATCCACCGCCATTTTCTCTACCCTTTTTCCTTTAAACTGTTCCTTTCCTCTTCTTCTTCTTCTTCTTCTTCTTCTTCTTCCTCTTTTTCCTGTTCTTTCTTTTCTTTCTTTTTTTTTCACTTCATTGAATAACTAGAGAGAGCCCCCTTAAAAATGTTCTGGTGAACAGGGTCTTTAATTGAAACGTTGTCGTTTTCTCCTGGAAAGAAAGACTAGCTTTCTAAGAATAAGATTAGTACAAGTCCAAGTTCTGGCAATATGGAAGTTGGTGCCACAAGGCACAGAGACAGAGAACTCTCTCCCAGTTTATAGTCCTGTCAGCCTTTATGTTCAATCAAAGAACAGATTCTGGGTCATCCTCAGCCATCCATTAATGATCGTGGAAATCCAACGGTTAAAAATACAATCACATCACTTGAAACAATGAGTTAAATCACACGGAATTTACTTCTTCCCTTCCAAAGACGACAAGGAGACACTATCTGTCATTGTTACAAATCTCGAGGAATTTCTAGCCTTGAAGATTACCCACTTCGTCTAACCATCTCTTCATCCAATACAAACAAAAACCCACCTGCAATTTAGTCTTAATAATAATTAAGTTTTTTGAAAAAGTCCTTTTTTTAAAAAAAAAAATATTTTAATTTATCCAAAGAGAATCCAAAATGGGGAAAAAGATTAAAGAAAAATTTTGAAAATCCAAACTTTAATGATCAATTTGTCGATTCAATTCCATTGTAGTATCACTTTTCTGTCAGAAGATCTTTTATACCCGAAGCAAAAAAGTTTCCTGTAATCTGTTTTTTGTTTATTGGGAACTTGGGTTCTCCATGAACCGTGCATTGTTGGTTTCCCTTTTGCTTTTCTGGATCCGTTTTGTTTCTCCTTCCGTCAGTCTCCTCTCGCCAAAGGGCGTTAACTATGAAGGTGGTCTTTTTTATTTTCAAAAAGAACCCATTTTGTTTTCTGGGTCCAATGTATTGTGTTAAGTCCTGTGGCTAATGATTTTCTTAGTTCTGAATCAGTGGCTGCCTTGATGTCTATGAAGAGTAAAATGAAAGATGAAAGCCATGTGATGGATGGTTGGGATATAAACTCTGTTGATCCTTGCACTTGGAACATGGTAGCTTGCTCGGCTGAGGGTTTCGTTGTTTCACTGTATGCATCTATTATCGCTTCGTTTTCTCTTCACATTGCACTAATGCTTTGATTGGCTGCTGAGAAATTCCCTCATAGAAAATACTCTATCAACATTTTCTTCTTGTTTACTTCTGTTTTCGAAAGTCTCAATTAGCAAACTTGAAGTATTACAACCTTTTAGGAGTACTCTTAAAAAAAGGAGGAACCAGAAAGTGTTTTGCTGAGGTTAATAATGATGCCCTTGTAACTTCAAGCAAGGTAAAAAGGGAAAAACAACATTTCTTACTCCATTCAACATATATAAGTTATTTTTTCTTTCATTACATTTGCTTTTTGAGGTTGAATTACTATTCGGGTTTTGGGTGAGAGACGAAGCCGGTTACTTTTGATTCAGGTGCCTCTAGTCGAAACTGAATGGTCTAAAGACTATCTTGTATGGTCCCTTAGCACTTAATATATTAATTCATTTAAACAGTTTCGATCTGATCAGACTTATGTCAAGGCTAAGTGGTTATTTTCTCGTTTAAGTTCATGGGCACCTCAGTCTTTGGGAGTAGGAATTTTCTTTATAAGGAGAACTTTTAAGTGAGGTGGGAAGAAGAAGCTTTTGTGGAGAATCTTTTACAAACAAGTATCATTCCTTCAATTGAGGGAACTTATTTATGTAGTATACCCACCGAAACTTTTGACTCTTTAGGTAGGATATTGACAACCAACATCCCACATATGGTATCACTGGTGTTGTTAGCGTTTTGCCAAGCCCAAGAAAAGTACTGTTTCATACAAAAGATGTTTCACTTTACAAGGAGTTTGGGCTCTAATTTATAAGGAGATCTTCTCAACTCTAAGAAAGATAAAGTATGAAAACATTAGCTAATATTGGGGTACAATCCTCCATAAGAAGAACAGAGTCAATATAGTTTATGCGTTTGTTAATCACTAAAAACTAATGAAAAGCTTGGGAATATTCAGAATGTTATGATTTAACCTTATAAAAAATACCTTAGCAGTTTTAATTGGTGAATCATTCATGGGATAATTTTTTTTTGTCTAGAAAGTGCTTCAGTATATTGATAATTTTCATTTGAATATGCTTAAATAGGATTGATATCAGAGTGTTTAAAATCCAAAAATTAATAGTTTGTCCAAGGATCTAAAATGAACAGAGGCCCACTTAATGATGAAACCAATTGTGATCTTCTTATGCTTATGTCAAAATTTTAGATAGTTACTAATAGAAATTTGTATCTGATGGATGCTGTAGTTTGACACAAAACAAAACAATGTGTAAGTAGTGAATGAAACAATATCCTAGGATTGGGTATGGTGGTTTCATTTAATTCAAACTCACCATATTTTCAAAAAAATAATCATCTTAGTGGTCATAAAACCCTTGAAATCCTAATCAAAACCGTTGTAACTCTCATCATTAGATAACTTTATTTCCCTAATACCTTGAGCAACAAAGGCAAGATGCTGCTGCTATGGAAAGGTCTTCAAATACACCTTAATTTGATTATTAGAATCAGCTTTCAAGATCCACCAAATTCTTTTTTTATCTATTTTCATCTGATCCTTGACCAATTCATGTAGTCTAATCATTAGAGAACCTGAAAACAAATCTTCAAAAAAAAATCTAAAAATGGCTGAAAAATGGTGTCTAGTTTACAATGTCAATCATCGAACATCCATATCTCTTGTCTACAAGTTGCTATCTCTCACCATTCTATTTCTGTTGAACTCACAACCGTTTGTTAGGGTTTCCTGAAAAGCATCAAGATAAAAGAGTACTACGGAGTCAATGTATATTCGGGAGGAGATACTTGAGTTTTGCTTTAAGTTCTTGAATTTCACAACAAATATCCCATGGAGATGGAAAATGAGGGATTGCGTTGCTGGCATCTTTGTGTGTGTCAGCACGAGAGTGGTAAAGCGGTGAGACTGCGAGAGAGAAGGTGGGAGAGGAGGTGATAAAATTGGAGCATTGGCGGAGTTTGAAGGAAAGAGAAAAACATACATATTACTTTGAGGGATGAAATGGTCAGTGCACAATTTATTTTTGCTGAAAAACATACATATTACTTTGAGGGATGAAATGGTCAGTGCACAGTTTATTTTTGCTTACATATATTTTTTTGATCCTTGATGACTAACAAAAGTTTAAAGTGTACAATGTATAGTCAGCTTTTGTCATCGTATTTAAAATATGAAGAGGATGAGCCATGTTTTTGCATGTTATCTATATGCAGTCAATTTTTTTGTTGAATATTTAAGTCTCAGAAATACTTTTAGTAATTTGTCCTTAAATATTTTATCTGCGGAATTTATGTTAGTCATGGTGTGACTGTGTTTAAAACCACTTCAGGGTACTATCTTTACTTACGCATGTGCGTTTAATTTTGCCATTGTGGTTGATATGTGTAGTGAAATGGCAAGCACTGGATTATCAGGGACAATATCACCAAGTGTTGGGAATTTGAGTCATCTTAGGACAATGTGGGTATGCTTTGACTTTGCAGAATCTTCTTGCCATTATTGCAGTGTTCACATGTTTTTCTTTTATTGAATTTTGCCAAAAGCATTTTTTATTTTATTTATTTGGTTACAAAAGTGCTTTTGAAATGTTTCATTTTTTTAAAAAAGTTCTTTTGAAACGTAAAAGTAAAAGCTATGGGGGCCTAAACAGTTGTTGCTTGAAACTGGCACCCTCCAAGGAAAGAGGAGAAAGAAAACTTTTCTTCTGCATCCACCAATTGTTCGTCTTCATGTACATTTTTGCAGGTTGTTACAGAATAATCAGTTATCTGGTCCAATTCCTGCCGAAATTGGAAAGCTCTTGGACCTTCAAACCCTGGACCTTTCAGGCAATCACCTTTCTGGGGAGATTCCAAGTACTTTGGGTTTCCTAACCCATCTAAGTTACTTGTGAGTATTATTTATAATTAGTTAAGCCATCCCCCTAATTTTTTTTTTCCTTCATTTACTTTGTATGACTGTGCTAATTCCTCACCATGCCAAGCTTTTCAGGCGGCTCAGCAGAAACAATTTATGTGGACAGATTCCTAGAGCTGTTGCTAATCTCATAGGTCTTTCATTCTTGTACGTGTCATTCCATTATCAAATGTGTTCCCAGATTTAAATTCTTTAACGATTGTTATTTTCATCTAACGATATTTTACAGGGACTTATCTTTCAATAATCTGAGTGGTCCTACACCAAAAATATTAGCAAAAGATTACAGGTAAGATCCTTGGCAAAAAGAGGTTATCATAGTTGTTGAAGAGAATATGTCAACTTTTGTATATCTTACAAAGATAATATACGTGTGGATTTATAACGTCCCCATGTCAAGGAAAAACTATAAACACCAAACTTACCATAGGATCCCCATCTTTGTAACTGTATGTATAGAAAGGTTTTCCATTACAGAATTTGGAAAATTCTGTAACGAAGGGATTTCTACATTAAATGGAAATGACATTCATAGAATAAAAAGGAAAGTAGATCCCATGAAGTGAACTATGGTAATAAAGGATTTCAGTACTCAACATTCTACTACAAGATTGTGGATAGATATATCACATGCTTGTCTTGCAAATCCATTTATGAAACTTTTTTACTGTGAGCCATTGATTAAACCATATATAATTGATTAAACAATTATATATATGCTGAAGATCGAGTAATTGTAGTTGTATTAGAAATATTTACTTCACAATTTGGAAAATATGGCACCCAGGTTGACTAAATCTCTTTGATATGGTCTGCTACTTATTCTGAAAAATCCTCTCACTAGTTAGGAGGATTCTTACCGAATCTTGTTGATTTGATTTGTCATTTACTTCGAAAAATCATTTCCCTAATTAGAAAGTTTGCAAAACCCATGATTAAAAACGCAATTCAAAACTCACAATTTCAATTAGCACCAAAATTCATTTTTTAAATAAACCCTCCCTATGTAACCTATTATCAATAGGTGACAGAAAGTAAGGTAATTAGGAAATTAATAATTGATAAAATATCACAAGAGTTATCTTGATTAGTTGAACTAATTCCTCACTCATTGAGAATGATGAAGAATACTTCACTTGTTAAAAGCTAAAACTTCATACTTTTATTGTCGAACACTTGATGATTACAACCATAAATTGAAAGTTTATTTATAGTTGTAGGCCATATGTAATATGAGGAAAGAAATTTCCTAATTTAATTGTAAAAATTATATGGAAAATTAAATCAAAAGTAAAATAAAAATAAAATTATAATTAGGAAAATTATAACCAAAATAGTGTAGATATGTCATCATCTTGAGGAAACCTCTTAAACAGTGAAGTCTTCTCATAATTGTTGAGGTTTTTGAGTGAAGAATAGGGAAACTTAGGGCCAGCTCCATGAGGTGCAAGGTTGCCTCCAAATCTCCTCAAATCCTTCCTAATCTGTGGGATATCTTGTCTTTAATGATGAAATTATCTGGTTTTCTCTCTTTTTGAAGATTGAGATTGATGTAGGAAGATTTTTCGAGTAATTGCCGATTCTCCCTTCAATGGATGATCTTGCTTAAGGTTTTAGGATGATATGGAGAAGAAAGAGGAAACTTCCCACTTGGGAAAGAATCGTTCTTGGGTTGGGAAGGATCTTCATGCATGGGAAGATTTTCTTTCCTATTTCCCTCAATTCCTTCCTCTAATTGAAGTAAGATGCATGTCCCATCTTGCCCTTGGCCGAATGGGCTTGCTTTCATCCCCTTATGGGCTTCCTAGCTTGATCCAAGCCCTTCTTTCTCTCTTATCCGTTTTTGAGCAAAGAGTTGGAAGGCTTGTTTGAGTCTTTTGGCTCTTCCTCTTGTAATTGGCCCACTTGGCATCCTAATGCTCTTTCTAGTGGTCCAAGTCCATCCAAATTACTTGATTATTGTCTTGAACACTCATGGCCACATGTCTCCTCTTTAGAATGGACTTTGTCGCATGCTTTCTTCTCTTGGCAGTCCATGTCTTTCTCTTGGCCGCCCATATCTTTCTCTTGGCTGCCATATCTTTCTCTTTCTCTTGGCCCCTTGTAAAGTCCAACTCATGGCCTTCTTTCTCTCCTTGGCTTGAATTATGGTTGGAATGGTTTATACCGTCCATGCTCACATCAATTTTTTTTTTTTTGTGTAAGAATGGTAACTTTTGATATTATAAGTACAATCCTTGTACCATTATCAAAGGCAATGAAAAACGGGAGTGTTGATATTATATATATTAAAACTTTTAATATGATTCTTGCAGTCAAGTGGCGCCTTTTCTTCTATACTAAATATCATAAAAGATATTTCTGCTAAATCATTGCAGTTTAGTACTAGCAGTTATGAGGGCTCTTTTCTACAGTCTTCTCTTGGCTCATGGAAGTCAACTTGTTTGGCCCAATTGTTACATTTGTTGCCTTGCAGGGAAATTTTATTTTTTTATTTCTCGATTCTTATGTGGCTTATTCATTATGTTTATGGAACAATATTTTAGATATTTGAAGATGTACATGTTTCATATAGTATTGCAGGGAACAGTTTTCTTTGCAGTTCTTCATCAGAGGAACTTTGCAGAGGTGTAGCGAAACCAGCAAATGGTAATATGTATGCAACCCTGTTAACCCTTTTGCTGTTGTGCACTTAAATGACATGAATACTTACTAGGCTAGATGATTCAAATGCAGTAACTGGTCCATCTGTAAAGGTTAGCAGTCATCACAAATGGGTGATTTCAGTTGTCATAGGCATCAGTTGCACATTTGTGGTCTCAGTGCTGGTTCTTGTTTGCTGGGTGCATTGGTACAGATCTCATCTCCTCTTTAAATCATATGGTACTTCCTGATTAGACTTGTCTTTCATTTCTCTAGCTTGTATCCAAGGATAGATGTCATGACAATTTTTGATGTTATGAATTCACAGTGCAGCAAGATTATGAATTTGATATTGGTCACTTGAAGAGGTTCTCATTTCGTGAACTACTAGCTGCCACGGGAAATTTTAGTTCCAGAAACATTGTAGGACAAGGTGGATATGGGATAGTTTATAAAGGATTTCTTCCGAATAGAACAACTGTTGCAGTTAAAAGATTGAAAGATCCAAATTACACTGGGGAAGTGCAATTCCAAACTGAAGTTGAGATGATTGGTTTGGCTCTGCACCGTAACCTGTTACGTTTATATGGATTCTGTTTGACCCCTGATGAGAGGTTGCTTGTCTATCCTTATATGCCAAATGGGAGTGTTGCTGACCGCCTGAGAGGTTTATCTTTTTTCCGTTAAAGTTCCGTTTTCTCTTTACTTATCTGGTCTTTTCTTTGGATGGTCTTCATTGCAAAGCCTTGGAATTCATAGAAGTTCAACTGTATGGATCACTCTGAATTTTAACATTTAAATATATAACTACATTGCAATGAATATATATATATACATATATATATGTATATATATATATTCATTGCAATGTAGCTTGCCATGTCCTTACGTTTGGATTCTCATTGGCAGAGACTTGCCGAGAAAAACCATCTTTGGATTGGAACAGACGAATACGTATTGCCACTGGTGCTGCACGTGGACTTTTATACTTGCATGAACAATGCAATCCCAAAATAATACACAGGGATGTCAAAGCTGCAAACATTTTACTTGATGAAAGTTTTGAAGCCGTTGTTGGGGATTTTGGGCTTGCTAAGCTATTAGATAGAAGGGATTCACATGTCACTACTGCCGTGCGGGGAACTGTAGGACACATAGCTCCTGAGTATCTCTTAACTGGACAGTCCTCTGAAAAAACTGATGTCTTTGGATTTGGTATATTACTCCTGGAGCTTATAACAGGGCAAAAGGCATTAGATGCTGGAAATGGTCAGGTGCAGAAAGGAATGATTCTTGAATGGGTCAGTAATTTTTTCGCTTTGTTTTGGACAAATGAAATCCAAAAAAAAGTTGGAGTGTATCTGCAAATCCACATTTCATATTTAGAATGTGGATCTAAATGTGAATTAGATAGTGAATTGGACATTTT
This sequence comes from Carica papaya, assembly GCF_000150535.2. Next base: position 6,694 of record NW_019014313.1, on the reverse strand, counting down.
CTTTTTCTGAAATTTGTTTGTTTTAAACTCAAGTCTTAAACTTGTCCTGTCTTTCGTATTTGATTTTATTACCTATTGTTTGATGTAGGACTGGTTAATTCCGTGATGATCATGTATACGTGATGAATATTTTGGTGTATGCCACATGATCAACAGATGATTTAGCCATTTATAAGTCTAAGTTGAATTCTGCAGGTTAGAACCTTGCAAGAGGAAAGGAGGCTGGAAGTGCTTGTAGATCGAGACCTGAAAGGATGTTACGACGGTTCCCAGCTGGAAAAAGCAGTTGAGTTGGCTTTACAGTGTACTCAGTCGCATCCTAACATCCGGCCAAAGATGTCTGACGTTTTGAAAATCCTGGAAAGTCTTGTTGGGCAGTCAGGTATGGAGGAAGCGCAAGTTGGAACCAACATTTCAGAGATGAATGCTTGTAGCTTCTCAAGGAATTACAGCAATGTACTAGACGAATCATCATTCATCATGGAAGCAATGGAGCTTTCGGGACCTCGATGACAAGGAGGTATCTATACGCCTTGATTGTAAAGAAGTTTTGCTTCGAACTATTTGTTTGTTAGCAACGTTAATGTTTGTAAGATTCTGAACCTCCAAACAATTAGGGTTAGGGTTTGTTAGTTGGATAATTGATTTGGCTTCCAGTGAAATATTGAAGTCACGTAACTTTGCTTCTCCTGTTTAGAATCGGTCAGGTCTCTGTATAAGCTTGGAAACAAAAAGGCAAGAGCATAAACAGACTGTATTCTGTTGATAACTAATTTGCAAAGTTTGTTTTTTTTCTTTTAATTTGTTCTTCACATGTCAACTACTTGTGTATATACATACATGAATATTTCCTGCATAATGAAATTTATTGGCAATATGGTGGTGAATTTAGTTGGTAAAAATATCTGAAATGAGGTTTAACTCACTCAACTCAAGCTTGAGGATTAGATCTGAATATTTTGTGAATAATAGTTAGGGTAAGTTTTTTACCCTACTGTTTGATTTTTTTAACATACAAGACTGTTTGGTTAGGGTAAGTTTCTCTTAACTGGAAAATATCAAAAAATTCGAAAAATACAATATTTTTTATATCCCTTCTCTGCAAATGAGTCGCCTGATTCTGATCACAGTAAACCAATTAGCGAGGATGACGATGAAAATGATGAGGGTGGTAAAGAGGTCATCCAGGAAATCCACGAGTATTAATTAAATACTCGGGAGGCTTAGTCTTGTAAGTATGTTTGCAGGGAGTGGCAAGACCTTTTCTGGCCTTGTGCAGACCTCTTATTCTCTCTCTAACATATCCGAAATTGCACATGTAGATACAAATATACAACAGACATATAACTAAAGAGAGAGAGATATATATATATATATATATATACTATTTTTTTAAATAAAATACGTAGAGATACAGCAACACGTAAATTAAATTTTAAAAAATATTAATGCATCAAACTGTAATGGAAATGGGGAAAATTATTAGGATAGGTTTTGTTTAATTTCATGAAGCAGTGAGATACAACAGGTCAATATTAATCTTTGAAGCAATTCAAATTTAAACAAAGCAATAGAAAGATATGTTTCCGAATAAAATTTCACTATAATATGTAAAAAAGCTTAACAATTTTCCGAGATGGTTCTCAAAGAAAAGTAAAGAAAAGAAAAGAAAATCTGAAATGTGGGTGTAATTCCCCCCAAACAAGAATATTCTATATGCAGAAGAACACTGTATATATAAATAATAGAAAGAAAGAAGAGAATAATTTAAAAAGATTAGAAGAAAAAAAAACGAAGAAGAAAAAGAGTTTTCCCAGTTCAAGACTGATTTTGTTCCTTGCCAACTTCACTAGCAAAGCAAGATTCTGCACTAGCAGTTAAGATGGCTGACTTCTAGAGCCTCAGATATTGAGTATTAGCCACAAAGGCATCTGCAGAATCCTACCAAATTTTCGCAGAAGCCAAACAGATGATGCATTTGAACAATATCTAGAGCGCTGATTTCTGTGAAACCATGTACTAGAACATATTTACTCGTAGAAACCATGGCAGTACCAAAGCTATTACCAGGCAAGTCATCAGGAAGTTACAAAATGGCTGGCTGCGCCAACATCCTCCTCCCCTATCTGATGAGATACTGCTGCTACCAGTCAATCTCCTCTCATTCCATTCTTCCATAAATCTCTGATCCACAATACCGGTAATATTTTTCGCAATCTGACCACAAATCTCACAGATTCTGCAATAATAAATAGAAGAAAATGAATAGGTGAATTGCAAATTTCACAGTAAGAGTTCGATGGCAACATCATGAGCATAGATTAAGTGACTATTTATGCATGGACTTATGTGTTTGTGGTCTGTAGGGTGGTTTCTGAGCAAATATACCTGTCCCAGAAAAAAAAATGATAAAGATGGCAGTAAAAAGAAAAGGATGACGAATTTTTTTAGTTTACGAGATCATTTGATTACGGGTTACATCAGATCCTTGATTTCCAAACATGCGTCTCAGTTATATCCGGATCATTTGATAATAATGCTGGGCTAGAAAGTTATGGTTCTGTTATCAAGTTGATTTCTTTCACTACCTTTATCAACAAGAGCGATTTTTACAGGGATCACAATTTACTTCCCCTAAGAATTCAGGAATCAATAGTGGCAAAAAGGGTGCAGCAATAAACAAAAGCTATATTGCTTGATTGGGGATCTCATTGCTTCACTTTGTAAATGTTTTCACTATCCAGTTAGGATTTATTTCTATACAAAGATGAAGGCAGAAGCTGGAGCACATCACAGTTAAAGGAAAAGACAGTCTGTGGTTACAAATTATTCGTTTCAATTACAATAAGAAAGGAAATAATTTCTAAGATAGTTTGGAAATTCCGAATAAGTTTTCTTCTCCAACGCGAAAGAAAAAAAGAAGAGTATCTTAGAAAACCCTGGCAAATCAGAACCTGGATTGAATTGCATGACTAAGCAGGTAAACAAACTGAATAACAAGGAAAATTTAATGAAGAGAGCACACAGGCAATTCATCCTCAGTGAAAAAGAGAATTACCTGTTTCCCCTAAGCTTAAACCAGGCCTCAGCGCAATGAGCATGTGCAATACCAAGCTCATCTTTGCACCCACAACCAATCTGTATCAGATCCAGAACGATAGCATTACTAGTAGTAGCATCATGAGCTTTCAAAGATGGCTCAGAATTCAAATGACAAATCCTGCAAACCCTCTCTCCCTCAAACACCTCCTTAAACCCTATTCCTCCACCACTACCAGGCTTCACATCGATCAAACCAGAATTCTTCACTACATCAGCAAGCTTTGTTTTGAGCTTGTCAACCTTTGCCTTACTTGAACCTAGTTCATTACTTCTCACTCCCATGTCCTCATTTTCTCTGTTAATAGAAGTTGCCTCCTGATGATTTATCACTATCACAGTTTCCGGCACAAGGCCATGAACAGAAACATCTGAACCGGCACTACTTCCTCGATCAACTTGACCAATTATGTCAATTCCTCTCTCCTTTTCCATTTCCCGTTCAATTGCTCTATCTCCTCCCTCCACAAACCCTTCACTTAACCCCAAATCACCATTTTGTTCAGAATTCACCACTATCACGGTCTCAAGCACAAACTCACTAACAGAATTCTCATTAGCACGATCTGAATTGTGTGTAATATTCAGATTATCACGTATTTCTTGGTCCATTAATCAGAATTCGGAATTTAAAAAGCCAGAAACAAACAATAAAACTTCTCCCCCAATAGTTTCAAGAGCGTATAAACAGAAATCAGTATATCTACTACCCTAATAAACGAAATAAGATAAGAACATAAACGATATGATGAGTGGATATCATTCAATTACTCACTAGCTCAACAAGGCAATCCCCGACAAAGAATAAGCAAAAGATTGAAGGATAGTTTAAAGAGTTCATCAAGCCAACAGCGAACTGAACCTTTGATTTTTCTTGGAAACAACCCGAAACCAGATCCTTATCCTCTACCAGTTCCATTGGATCACTTCCATTCCACGCAACAGAATATCTATAATGCAATCACCTCACAAGAAAACCGTTTACTTTCCAAGAAGAAGAAAACAAAGAATTTTTCTTTTTTTCTTTTTTAATTTACCTCCACAAGTTGTTGACTGTATAGATACAAAGGTGGGCATCTACGGGTTGAAGGAGATAGATAAGTGCGAATGAGGGAGGGTAGGTGAAGAAGGAACCGGAAACAGTGGAGAGAGTTAGAGGGAGACGAGATGTTCAATGATGAGTAATTAATTAATCGTTAATTAATGATTAATTTGGATTTACTTTAATAAATTATTAACAAATAGGTTTTTATTAATCTTAGAAAAAAAAAAAAAAGATTTCATTTTTAATTTCACCTTTTTCTTTTGAAATTTATAAGAAAAAGAATGTGATGTGCTCGAGAGATGCCTGAGTATTGGGATTTTTTTTTTTTTTTCTTTTTTAGAGCTTCCTAACTTTTCCTATACCCTATAGTACATGTATGTACATACACATATTATGTCTTTTGCTCTTCAATATATATAATATATATATATATATATATATGGTGTCTTTTGCTCTTCAATATGTATACATATATATATATATATATGGTGTCTTTTGGAGGTGAATAGAACCGTGTGTGGATCGGCCGGGCCAAGCTTATGGTCAAAGGTTTTTTTTTTTTTTAAATATCGTATAAATATTAAATATTATTTAATTGATTATGTGATTATTATTTACTTAGTTAATAAAATAAAATTAATTAGTTAATTAAATAATGAAATAATAAGAGGAGTCTTATTTCTATAAATTATTTTAATAACTTTAATCCTGTTTTTACATTAACCAAATTTTAGTTAATATTATTTCAATAAATTAGAGGTCCCATTAAAAAAATGTACACGTGTCACCACCACTAATTGGCAATGATTACGTAATTATTTATGTATACAAGGTATATTGCATACATTATTTATGTATAGAAAACATATTAAATATTTAATTATAAAAATTTAGGATATAATTAGTTTTTTAAAAAAAGGGAATTAGAAAACGGATTCATACCTTTTACCAGTCTTTATGAAATGATTATAATTATAATTATATTTTATTTTTTTTTAAAGAATGATATATCTTGAAGTAATAAATAAATTAAATTAAAATTATTTTTAGTCAAGTCCTTGGTACATTAATAATAAGAACAAAAAATATTCAGTCCATTTACATTTTATATTTAAGTTAGACTGAATTAAAAAAAAAATTCAAAACCTAAATTTATTAATTTCTAGAAATATTTTAATTAGCAATTTTTTTTAAAAAAATAAAATTTTGGCCTATTTCGGGATTAAATGACTAACTTTATTTTATTTTTGAGATTAGTTTGAATCTATTAGTTTCGTAATTTAAGATTTTATATGCATGTTTTAGTCTATTTGATTGAAATAATGAATTTTTATCAAGTTTAATAAATTTTTTAAATTGTATAAATTATTTTTAACATGTTCAAAAATAAATAATTACTTAAATATATAATTAAAAAATAAGTCGGTTCATCTCCCACTTGAATCATATATTTTACTTTATAATTGTATGTTAATCTTTATGAATTCAATATTTTTTTATCTTTATTAAATAATATTTCTAAATAATTTGATTCACTAACGATGTAATATAAATCAAAATAATTTTTTATCACATTTATTCATATAACTAAATCCATCAATGGTCATATAATAATATAATCAACTATATTTATCAAATATGGATGTGCAGAAATGTAAATTATATACAATATGATCTCTTATCAAGCATACTTCTAATTGATTTTAAATGCAAATGATAAAAACTAAACAAAATACTTTCAAAATTTTATATGTAATTATAACTAAAAATATTTTTATTTTAACGTTTTAGTAAATATAAATAAGAAGTAAGTTTGATAAGAAAAAATATATAAATGATTATTGAATATTTATAAGATACATATATACTATTCCTTTTTATAAAATGCATACAATATGTAAATTAAATTTCAAAAAATATTAATGCATCAAACTGTAAAGGAAATGGGGAAAATTATTAGATAGGTTAGTTTAATTTCATGAAGCAGTGGATACAACATGTCAATATTAATCTTTGAATTAATTCAAAATTAAACAAAGCAATAGAAAGATATGTTTCCAAATAAATTTTCACTGTAAAATATAAAAAGCTTAACAATTTTCTGAGATGGTTCTTGAAAAAAAAAGAAAAGAAAAAGAAAAAGAAAAGGAAATCTGAAGTGTCGGTGGAATTCCACCCAAACAAGAATATGCTGCGTGCAGAAAATAATAGAAACCAACAAGAAAGAGAATAATAAGAAGAAAAGGAAACTCCCAATTCAAGACTGATTTTAATCCTTGCCAACTTCACTTGCAAAGCAAGACTCTACACCAGTTATCAAGATGGGGAACAGAGAGAGAGGCGTAGCGTGGGAAAGAGAGAGAGAGAGAGAGAGGAGGAGAGAAGAAGAAGAAGAGGAAGAAGAAGAAGAAGAAGAAGAAGAAGAAGAAGAAGAAGAAGAAGAAGAAGAAGAAGAAAAATTCTGCTACACGATGAGATACGGCTGCTATCAGTCAATCTCCTCTCACTTCATTCTTCCATAAATCTGTTATCCACAAGACCGGTAATATT